>PXIH01S0016649.1:0-14310 GCA_003024985.2 Euperipatoides rowelli
ATATATATCATATATGGAATGTGACACATTAATTTACAATAAACCAAACATTAATATCACACCCATTTATTGTATTTCCAACAGGATGGCGCAGACGTGACCAACAAGCAAGGGCAATCATTGGACTAATGATAGAAAGCCGCTTCCTATCTGACATTAAACATGAAAAATCTGCCAGATGAGCCTGGAAGAAATTACAGTAAGTCCACGGGTCAAACACTGTCGGAGCTAGATTACTACTTTATCGTAATACTAAGTTCAAACCAGGAAGCAACATGCTCACACACATAACCAACATCATGGAAGAAGCCTCTAGACTGGAGGATGCAGGCTTCACCATGTTGGTGTCATAGTATGCTTCTGACCGTACCTAAAGACTGTATATCTCCGATCAATAGTACAGCAACGTGTTGAGATATACACTATATTTGACACTTTAATTTTTTAATCACATTTAACAATATAATACACATTATAATATTTTAATTGTTTAATTTAATTTGTATCTGAAAATCTATTAGATAATATTGTATTTTATTGTATAATAATTATTTTACTGTCAATATGTTATAGACTAGATTATTCCTAAGATATGTGACCTAGTAGGGTCAGCAGTTTGATATGTGCGATTAGTAGTGTCATTAATTAGTCTAAATTTGAGTATCACATGTTAATTGCTATGACTTATGGGCCAGCTTGATTTATCTTTGTCTGGAGTCGCCATCTTGAAAGTTACATGGCTGTAGACCTGTATTTCATGTTGAAATATTAAAGTGTTTGTTTATCCACATTTCACATTTTGGAATATCTTATTTAGTGAATATTGTTCTAGTCAACAATTGTTGTGCTCCATAATTAATTACAAACAGTTTATGATCGCTCCTTTGGATAACTAGTGAATTAAGATAACAGTTGGATGAGGTCATATGCTCAGCCTTGCTTGGCAGCCTACCAAAAGAATATAATGTCCTAGTTACCACAATTGAGGGAAGGAATACCTCTGACATATCGATCAAATACGTAAGACAGAAAATATTGAGCATGGGAGGCAAGACAAGAGTCATCCTGCCGACCACCTGCACACCAAAGCATTGTTCACTAGGGCAAGCACACACAATAGACCCAAAAAAGTCATGCGATGCTATTATTGTCAGGTGGGACATGTCCTTAAGGACTGCAGATTGCTAAAGAACCACGAAGCCCACAGGGAAACAAGCAGAAAACCCCAAAAAGATACATAAGACCAGACCAGGATAATGAAATATCAATCAGAAAGAAATCCACCCAACACTTACAATAAAGAAGATAGAGATGAAGTCCTGGACCTGCACCCCTATAGAGCACTGAACACCACTGTGAAAACTCATTTAAAAACCTTGAACGTGTGGATTATAGACACTGGGGCAGCAGATCACATGTGCCAGGATCTCTCCAAGATGACCAACATACTTCAACTAGCCACACCTCTGACGGTATTCACAGCGAGTAAAAAAACATGTGTATCACAAAGGAGATTGCACACTAGTACTACCTGACAAGCGAGGCTCTAATCACCAGATAGTACTCAGCAAAGTTTTATATGTTCCTGCTCTCACAGAATCTCTTGTGTCGGTAGCAAGACTAGACAACGAGGGATACACTGTAACTTTTGATCATAGTGAAAGTTGGTTAGAATGCAGAAACGACAATTGAAACTGGGGACACTGCAGCACAGAATATACGTACATGAAAACCTGCCATCTTTGGAACTAGAGAGCGCCAATATCTGCGGACATGTATGGCATGAGAGGTTACGTCACCATAACAGGAGAGACTTGGATAGGATGGGAAAAGCAAACATGGCAGAAGGTCTGAAAGTTACACCATGCCAAACCCATGGATCATACACTCACTATATCATAGCCAAGATGACAGACACACCATACTGATCAGTAACCTCAATGAAAGTCAAGTAAATCCTTTCAAAAATTGCACTCAGACCTATGTGGCCCGATCTTTCCTGAAAGTTTGGGTAATAACATATATATTTTGTTCATTACTGATGATTACTCCAAATTTACTACCACTTATTTTCTCAAGTATAAACACCAAACACAAGAGTGTGTGATAGACTTCATCGAGAAGGGGATTACCAAATTCAATCGATGTCCCAAAATCTTTTTCATTGATGGCAAAAGGAGTATGTTAGCGGAGCCATAGAGAGATACCTGAGCAACAAGGGAGTAACCCATCAACAATTGTTACCTTACACTGCTGAAGAAAATGGGACCGCAGAAAGGTCTAACAGGACTCTCATGGACACCATGCGAGCACTAATGAAGCAGACCAAACTCCCGGAATATATGTGGGGAGAAATAGCCAGCACAGTCACTTACCTTCTCAACAGGGTAGCATGTAGAGGCCTGGAGAGCATTCCCTTTGAACTCTGGCACCAGGAAAAACCTCAACTGACACACCTATGCACCCTAGGTTCCAGATGCCTATATCTCAACAACCGTCCAAATAAAAGTAAACTGGAGGACAGAGCACTTCCTGGTATCCTAATTGGCTACGGAGCCTCCAATTCACTCTATAGACTATGGAATATAGAGGACCAACAAATACATCAAAGTCGAAGGGTGATCTTCACAGAAGAAAGATGCCCCCTGGCTGAAGCTGATTATCACTGGATTCAGCCCCCTCCTCCCAACATAACTGATGACAACAATCAAGAAGAACAGAACACAACCATTGATTCCAATAGTCCATCAGTTACCCCCCCCCCCCAAAGGTCAACCAGGAACAACCTAGGAAAAGCTCCCAAGATCCTAACTTATGCCCAAATGGGGGAGAATGCCCAGCCTACCAAGATTGATTCAACGAAAGAAGGAAAGACCAACAAGAGCAATAATGACAGTGCACATTAAGGAGGAGTGCTGGAATATGGTTGAGGCACTCATGAAGCCCCCTCCCTTTTTCTACATATACACACCAACGTTATGGACGATCAAAATCCAGAATGTTAAAATATGAGACAATCTAAATACAAGACTTTGGTAGTGTATTCAGTAATGAACTGCTCAACCCATATAGTTAATGCCCACTGCATCATAGTAATAGTGAAAGGGTTTGTATGTAGAATCGTAGTTATTTTTACATTTTGTCTTTTATTAATTGCTTATATACATTTATGTAATGTAAATTCATTTGTTTAGATACTGTCATTAAACTCTTTATATCATGTAATAATATATTAGATATATATGTTTAATCACCTTATTAAAACATTATTAGAGTTAAATATTATCCATTGTAATTAGTTGATGCAATGGGATGCCAAACAGAACTCAGGAGAAGCCAAATCATATGACTTAAAATTATTCCCACAAAGATCTCACACAAAAACAAAATCTCATGTGACTAACTTTATTCTAGCACCTTTTTTCTTTTTTCTATAACATACGTTCTACTGTGTGGAGTCAGCCATTACTGGCCGTTAGTAAGTAAAAGTTAAATGTGAGCAATGTAACTTATATTGAATCATCCAAAAGGATAATTGCTTGTATTATTATGAAGTAATATACAGTAACAAACTATTATATATTGTTGGATCCTGAAAGTTTATACACTATTGGAGGGAAAGTATTGCACAAGGTAATTAAATTTACGTTTAATCAATACACGTGTTAGACTTGTATGGACACACAGTAATATAATTGTGATCTGATTTCTAATATTGCTGATACATAATTACGTAAGAATAAAGTTATTCTGATTGTTAAACGAAGTTCCCAGAAACAAATTAGTTTGTTTAAGTACAGCACTACAAGAAAGTTTTTTATTTTCATTACTAAAATAACAAGTTACGGTATATAACCACTTACCGCTTTACTGAGTGCTCAAGTATGTTAAAATATTAATGATAATATTGTTATAGTGACAGGATCAAATAGTATACTGAAAATCAAGACTGTAAAATAAATCTTTATACTCACATTAATACAGTAAGTCTGATGAAACAATAAGTAATATAACTATCGCCATAGCTTTTAAGGAATAGCTTAATACATCTTTCAACTTCTTCTGAATTATAAGATAAGCTCTATACCTCTATATTTTGAAACAGAAATATATCAAACCTTTTGAACGATATAAGTCATCTCCTTGTATCTTCATAATTTATCGGTAATAATATCAAGAGTAGTATATTTCATGACATTAATACATTTGATAATTCAACGATATCATTAGTCTTTTGTTTCATGATCTTGTCTATTGACTGAACTGTATTATTGCATTACCATAGAATGTCGACCAAGAGCGCCCCACCAAGCAAGGGCGCCCCCCTATTTCTTGTCAAAACATAGGTATACAGTGCCATCGCTGAACAAGAGCGCCAACAATGCATTTTGACTTGATGGCACTCTTGTTCAGCAGGGTATCCAAGCAAGAGTGCCATGTAAAAATTTTCATGTAACCAGCTGACATTATGCTGTGATGTCATTTTTATGCGTTTTACATCATCATATATTGTAGCTTCTGTGAATAACGTTGAAACCTCATAAACAGAANGAAAGAGGCCTGTAAATTAAAAAGTGAANGTTTTAATTTAGATGGCGCTCTTACTTGGCACAACCTTTAATTGATGTGTGACATCNTGTTTTAGTGTGTACCAGCCATTTTCCTAAAGTTTTGGGAAGCATGTCCAAGCAAGGGCGCCGTTTTGAAAAGTAAATATTTTAAGGAATTCTGATTGTATCCAAACAAGAGCGCCGTGTCAATTTTGCAATGCATTATGGTAAATCTAAGGTTCACTATCATGGAGCCGAACAAGAGTGCCCCCCACCCCCCCCCCCCAATGAATGATAAGAGCACATTTTACGGTAATTATCCTCCATCAAATCAGAGTGTTGTCTATTGTAATCATATATTGCATCATTCAATAATTTATATACAATACCATTGATTACCATATATCATATTTGATAATATCCATTGTGTACATATTCATTGTTTCATGACATGACCCTGCATGAGGATCTAAGCATATGTTAAATTGATTAAATATTATAATTTAAATCATAACACATCGATATTGATCATTCATAGTCAAAGTTCATACAAATTGCCATCACTTGATTACATTGTGTCCAGTTATAGTGCCCTAGCTCCACTGTAAATGTTTGTTAGTGTTTATAATCATTTATTTGTGTCATTCTAAGCTTTGATGAAAACACCAGGATACAGGATATACCAATACAACTAAGCTTCTGCGTTCTTGGTGAGTTTGTTGAATCATTAATTTTGCTTTATATTCAATGCATCAATTTATCATTGTTTAGATATTATAAGTGAGTTAGTTCACAACATCTACACAAATTATTTTCCAATTCACACTAACCAGTTATCTATCATCATAGTATCTCAATTTAACATTTAACCAATCATCCAAGACATAAGACGCCTACCATTAATTATTAATACAGTAGGCTATACATTCTTAACTGAACAATTGCACTTGTCAGTGAATCTGTTATATCTATGTGGAACAGTCAGTAAGAAAACCAATTGTAAATCCCAACATCACAGGTTCAAACACTTTGTACACTTATCATTCATTCATGGGGAAAAGGGGTTGACGTCTTTATTCGACACTGTGCTAGCAAATCTTAGATTTACCATAATGCATTGAAAAACTACCCAGGCACAAATCAGAATTCATTAAAAAAATTGGTTTTCAAAACGGCACTTTTATTTGTGTTACATACAGTAGATACCATTTCATGAACTTTAGCAAGGTAAATACTAGGGGGCGTAGTTGCATGGCACAGCTTGGAATTCTTTCAGAGTGATCCAATTAGTTACATCTTGTGATGGCGCACTTGTTTTATAATGCCACACTTTACTTAACTTTGGTTGAGAAATAGGAATGGCACACTTATTTGATTGGGCACTTTTTGACGGCATTCCATGATATGTCTATAGTGAATGAAAATCAACTTATAACCTGAATCCTTTTATGGAAAGCAACCACTGATTGATGAATTAAATTTATTTTATAACATTATTATTAAAAATAATTCCATAAATATATCAAACCATAGTGAAATTAATATACAAAAAAATAAAAAATAAAAAAAGTTGAAATAATCAATCATAATTAATTTGCTTTATAACATTTTTATTTTAACTGTTCATATATGTAAATGTCTTCAAATTTACAGAAAACAAATACGGTAGTATAAAACAACAAATTGATTGAAAAATTAATGACAAAAAATGTAATAAAAACAACAACAACTGGTGTGCAACATAAAATAAATTATATGAATTCTTTAAGATTTCTTGATATGCCTTAGGATATGCTCTTTCAATTTTGGCATTGTCGACTGTTCTTGTTTACAGACATGACACCTGCAAAATGATAAGAAAGTAATTCCTATATAAATATATAAAGTGGCTAGATTCCACTTTACTGTTCTCCCCAAGATAGCCAACATATACTGTACATAGTGTTGCTCTATTTAAAAATATCCAAAACGGGTTATTCAACTCTTCATTATCCTAAGATTGGGAATAGTGGCTTTCACAAGTAGGTGGAGCTAGAGTTCAGGGTAAGATTTAAAGTTAGGACTGCAATAAAAAATTAAAACTATCAAAAAAAAAAAAAAAAGGTATTGCACCTTTCGATTATGTCTGTTATGAAGACATCTTGAGGAGAACCATAAATTGTAACCATACCTATAAAGTTAATCAGTAAAAATTAATTTATAGCCTATTTAAGGAATATTATCAAAAATAAAAAATGACAACAAATGCATTACAATAAAATTTAAAGAAATTCTGCAGCTAATATAAAAGCACTACCTATGTGGAATTATTATAAATTAACAGGAAATTTGTATAGGCTTATATTAAGAAAAAATACATATGCACATTATTGCATTCAAATCATTACATCATTTACTTGTCATTTCATGGTTAATAACAGTTTCATAATAGTTTGAGATATATTTTTCAATAATTATCACTGCTAGCTTCTTTTCTTTGTCTGAATTTTTTTTTTTTAAAAAATAAAAATGGAAAAATTTCAGAAAATATGAAACTTTATCCTATTCATGCATATGGAAAAAATGAAGCCAGTAAATAAAAATTAAATTACTTAAAAAAAAAAAAAAAATTATACCAGTATTAGTTTACAACTAAGCTTAATGGTATGTGACATATGCTAATTATGTATAATCATTAGACAATTTACTTAATTAAATGAAATTAAAAATCTACAAATCTAATCCTATTAAAACTTTAAATAAAAATAATTCCAATATTTTTTGCAACCTGTCCAACATATAGTAAACACTGTAAAGGTTTATATTAGGAATTAGGCTATTTAATTCAATGTTACTGATCAACGTTAGAGATCAACGTTAATTGTATTTTTGTATAATTCTTTATATATAATTTGGTTATATACTAAAAAAAAAAAAAAAAACTTGATTTTTTTTCTTCTCAAAGTGATAATTCTGACAATCTCTAATTTGCCCA
This sequence comes from Euperipatoides rowelli, assembly GCA_003024985.2. NCBI lineage: Eukaryota > Metazoa > Onychophora > Udeonychophora > Euonychophora > Peripatopsidae > Euperipatoides > Euperipatoides rowelli. Next base: position 7,525 of record PXIH01S0016649.1, read on the forward strand.
TACACTTTTATCTTATGTAAAAGTATATGGTCAGTGCAATGATGCTATTATTTTTTAAAAATTAAAATATTTTGTTTTAATCATAAAATGTTGTGAAACAAGTAACCCTCTTACATTTGTTTTTATATTTTCAAAAAAATGTGCACCCTACAAGGAGGCTGTTTGGAATTTTCCAGTGAAATTTCCAAGTGGTTTTATTTAAAAAATGTCAATAATTGTATACTTACTGTAGGCTACTTTTAAAATACTAATTAGCTTTCATTGGATAAATAAATTAATATTAAAAATCTTATTGTATATTTTTGTTTAGCACAAGAAAAGCATTAATCACAGAAATTTTAATTTGTTTTATCACTAAAAATAAAATTCAGTGATGTGTTCCCTTCTTCCTTCATCATAATAAATATGGTAATACAAACCTCAGAGGTTGTTGTAGATATGAAGTACATTTTGATGTATCAACTTCAAATTTTCCCTCCTTTTCTATTTTTTCAATTAAATCTGAAAAGTGATAAAAACAAATTTATAAAACTAAAATAAATCATACAATTACAAATAATAGAAAGAAAAAAAACCTACAGTATTGAAAAATACAGTAAATGTGAAGGTTCAACTCACAATTAAAGTAAGATGTCATAAATAAACAATATTAAATGAAATACAGTAAATGAATAAAATTTAAAAAGGAAAAAAAAAGAAAGATTTCTCAAAAAAAAAAGAAGAAAGATTGGCATAAAAATTTCAAGTAATAATCTGGTCACTCCACAAGACAAGTGAATAAAACTGCTTTTAATTTCAACTGTTATGACAAAGGTTAAATAACTTTAAACATTCAAAAATAATCATTCTGACAACTAAGTTCTTTAAATTATTAAAAATTATTAGCCCACTCTTCAATAATTCTGGTTTCTGATCCTTTTTGGGTCAATTTAGATGCTGACCTATTTTTTTTTAACACAGTTTCTATAAGGAAACTGGTTGTTTTGGGACAATTTAGTTGGTTATAAAGCCCGTTACTATCCAGCATACTTCTATTTGTATCACTAAGTCAGTCATCTTCCGTAAAAGCTTCAGAGTTATTTATCCTGTTTTGTTCAATTTTCTATCATAGATAGTTTATCCCTTTGGCCCACATTTTTCATGCCCCAGCACTTGACCAGGAAGGGGAGTAGGCCTATATGAGGAGGATAGCTACCATCAGAAAACAGGGTCTCTCCAAACTCGCATAACTTTTGTACACATGATATGAGCTAATTTTATATTTCCATTAACTCTTCGGTTCTGCAATTTAATGTCAAAATAAAAAAATGTTGAGACTGAGATTAGTCATCATTGCTGTTTATTAGTCTATTTTTATTCAAGTGCAATGTCAGAGCATGGAGAAAGAAAAAATATCTATCAGCGAGTTACACTATTAGGGATACTCTAATTAAATTTGATTGAAATTAAAAATTTCAATATACAGCTGTGATATCCATGATAGAAAATTTTATATGATTAAATAAATTGTATCTTGGGAACAAACTTGTTTAAAATGAAAAAAAAAAAAATAACTAAATACAAATATATTAACATGTAATGTAATAATTTACAGAAATGAAGTTTGGTGAAGTAACAAGCACATTGCTAAAACAGCCATAGTTGACAAACTGCGTCATAATTAAAATTCACCCCCTCCCCGGGCCAAAATTTTTAACTAATGAGTATGCTAATTTCCTCAGCAAATACTGTAATGAATATCATGACTAATAGATTATTAACTAATGGATTATTAAGAATACGTCAATACTCCTTTTCTTTAAAAAAAAAAAAAAAAAAAAAAAGATTTAAAGATCAAGTGAATAACTCTGCAAGTTCATTTGTTTTGGAATGTATACACAAGTTCATCCTAACAGGACTTTCTAGGACATCTTGCGCTAAGTGTATAAGATTGTCAGTTTGGGAAGTAGTTTCAGGACTTGGCAGTTCTCCACCATTGCTCATTTCAGGCTCAACTAGGTCATCAGTTTGCAAAGGCAGGTATAATTTGGTCAGCATGGAATGGTTTTTATCCCATTGGAGTAAGTACATTCCATGTTTGATAGACTGCGTATTGGTTACAGTACCATTCATTCAAGTCTCTGACAGATGCATTGTCACCCTATCATTACTGAGCAAGCGGAAGAGTGTGCTCTATCATGGAAAAGTTTCTGTTTATATTGACTTGCTTCCACATCAGCAGCAATATCAGAATGAAGTAAGGTCCACTTTGTGCTTAACTCTCTGACAATAAAAATCTTTGAAATGTCAGGCCAGTTGCGTTGTATTAGTAAGTAGCGATATATCTTGTGACTCAGTGATGATGCATCATGAGAGTCCACAACCATTTTATCAAACGCAGATTTGAAGGATTACAATGAATACTCTGCAGCACCATTTGAGCTAAGTTGATATGCACACTTACTAAGTGCACAAAAGTGAATGGTCGAATATAAATATACTTCCAAAAATGTTTCAAAGCGAAAATGATAGCCAATGCCTCATGCCCCAGTTACAAATAATTTCCTTCGCACTTGTCAACGTGCAAGATGCGGAGTCAATCGGTCTCTCCTCACTAGAATTCATATGATAAAATTGCACCAATGATAAACGGCAAAGTATCACAGGCTAAATTTCTTATGATCTTAGTGTACCAGCAATAAATCTGAAGTTAAAGCTGCTTTACAATTCTAGAATTTTGTCTCATAATTCGCAGACTAGAACCAAGCTACATTTTTGTGTAACAACCTCTAAAAATAATGCAATAAAGTAGATGCATTTAGTATGAATTTCATGAAGGCTAATAATATATCATACCAATAAAAGTGTAAAGTACAGATACATTCTTAGCATGCTTTCATTTTATGTATTGCCTCAACTTTGTCCTCATTTGGACGAATTTCAGTTATCAATTTTTTGGCTCAAATGAGTTACTGTATTTGTTCTTGTAAAAAGGTGCATTTTTCTTGGTTTAGTTGAACATTTTATTCAGCAAGATGTGCAAATCATCTGTTCAATGCTTTAAATGGCTCAGGAATAGGTTCAGTGGCAAATCAGGAAATCATCTTGATAACACAAAATTTCTGGGAATCCAACCAGCATTTTATACATAATATTTTGAAATATTTGTGAAGTCTTATTCACTCCATGGGTGGGAGCAGACCCAGTCAAGTATTTAGTGTTAAAATTAGACATGATTGATTGTCCAGTTGTACTGGCTGATAAGCATGTTTCAAAGCAACCCTAGAAAAATATCTTCCTTCAGTTAGCATTGAAAACAAGCTCTTTTGTGTGTGCAAGTGGTAATTTTCAGGTTCTGTGTGGTTAACAGTGACTTTGAAATCCCTGCAAATATGTAAACTATGATCCTTCATAAACATCAATACTACTAGTGTAGCCCATGATGATTGTTCATTTTCCATACTCTAGCTTGCTCAGATTTACACACTTGTCAATCCACTTCTTGTTTAAGTTTAAAAGGAAGTGACCTTGCTTTTTTAAAAATTGGTTCAAGGACAGTATTTTGCAATTTTAGCATGATACTGGCCTTAAAACCTTGTATAGGCTTATTGTTTTGTTTGAATTTTTGAAAAGTAGTTTGTATTTAACAAGCATTCAATTGAATTTTCATAGTGCTTTTACAACACCTTTATAGAATCTGGAAAAAAGCTTTAATGTAGCAGGATTAGAATAATTGCAAAGAAAAAGCTTAAAGGTCAAATGTAATGGATTTTTAATTTTTGTTTTTAATTATTGATTTTTCAAAGATAATTACTAAAAAAAAAAAATTCAACTGGAAAAAAATAATTTTAAATGCATAAAAAAAAAGTTGTTTTAAAGATAAAATGAAGAATATTCCAATCTTCGGTCTGAGATTACAAAAGGAAGCTTTCAATTTTTTTGGGTCCGAGATTAATTTGATGACAAAACTGTTTCTACAGCTGTTTTCTTTGTAATGATTTAATATGTAAATAGAGGTATGTTCAACTTGTATTAAAGGTCATTTTGATTTAAAAAAACAAACAAATTGGATCATAATAACACAAAGGATAAATTTGATTTTTTATAAGTATTTAAACAATTAGACCATATAATTTCCAGCATTAAGCTGACAAAGATAGCAAGTATTCTATAGTTAAGTATAGCAAGTTCTATTCATCTCTGAACAATGACGTAAAAAAACATCTCCCTGCATATACTGTACATTGGACAATGTTGTTTTAAGGGTGAGGAGCTAAAGACAAATATTTTAAAAATTGAATTGTAAATAACTATTTTTTTATTTAATTTATTTTTACCTGATGGATATTGTTTTTAGTTAAAATTTTTGAAAATCAATAATAAAAAAAAAATTAAAAAAAAATCTTTTACATTTGACCTTTAAATTATGTTTTATCTAAGAAAGCATGTTTTGATATTTGAAATTACTGTATTTTTGCATGAATAATTATAAATTCATGTTATGAATATACTGTGCAGGATCTTTCAGAGTTATTTAACGTAACTATAAAGAAGAGACATGTTTACATTTACATAGAATATACTGTATTATATAATATCTTGTTCAATTTGTATGATAACTCTTCAAAATCTATGTGTAGATCAAAACATATCTGAATGGTTTATCAAAAGGTAATGCAAAATTGCTAATCAATGATTAATAGTTATTATTGAAATAAATGCTTTTGACCCTTGTATCTGCCATTGCTATGATCATTACCTCATTTGAGCGATAAAGGTTATGGAAAATTTATTGGTGTCAGAACGGTAATTATTATTTATATATTCATGTTTGAATCATATTTAATAAATTATTTTGTACAGTATTAGAATTGAAAAATTTTTTAATCATAAGTGTCACTTGGATTTGTCATTTCATTTAATCGTACAAATGAATCTTTGAAAGAAGGAATTGGCAGTTGTGATACATATTTTACTTGAGTTTATGCTTAATGCCTCAGGTATCTATCATAATGTGCACTGAGAATTGCTTGGGAACTGACTTTGATTTTATGCTTATACTGGCCAAAATCACTATACCTTATGTAAGAACTGTTGTAAAATTGGACAAAAATAATTAAGATTTTTTTTTTTTCCAAGCATGCTTTGACATACAGTAAATATAAATAAAAAGAAGCATTTTGACAGCTCCACGGTGTTGGAAAAATATGCGTGGGGTAGGATGGCGTCTGGATTTAGAAACAGGTTGAATGATATAGAGTGGAAATGAAGTGGCCCAAATGGGGTTAAGATATTTTTTCTAGATCATGATTGTATTGGTCTGTATTTAAAACTATAAATAAGGTGTTGATGTGAAGCAAGGCAATTCAACTACTGTGGTTATAGGATTAAAAATAATTTAATGATTTCAAATGTATCATATCGTTTAACAGTATAACACAAAATAACAGTACATGACATTTCCTAGTACGAGTTGTAAGTCAGACTGTTATAATGATGGAAATATGAGGTTGACTTAAAAAAACATGTACAGTATATGCAAAAATAAATGATAATGAAGAACATAATTTAAAACAGTTGTTGTCAACAAGCATGAATATATGACAAAATGATTACTATATTTGTTGTATGCAAAACAAATGACGTTGATGAAAATAATCAATGGAAATATATACCATTATGCCTGAGTGTGTGTGTTGTCCAAGATGGTCGTGCTTTCACAAAAATCAAACAGAATCAACAAAGAATGAATGAAGATGTATTCACTAATACCTTGATGTGATAGAACAGGTTAATGATTTATACTATATGTGTATGTTTCAAACAGTAGATGCTGTTTCTAAATTATCACTTTAGTAATCAGTAGGATCATTGCATGAAAAAACAATTATGTGTATAGCTTATAATTATTTCAGTAGTGAGCATCCTTAATATTTCAGTATAATTGTAAATCGCTACACTATACAGATTGCATAAATTTTAATCAATCTCGTTAGTGGGGATCCTTTCAATACAATACTAGATCACCTATAGCTAAAATTACGGAAAGACTTGTCCTGCAAAGAATCAACATTCATATCTCGGATGAAGATATTCTTTCAGACAGTGAACATGGTTTTAGATCTGCTCGATCTACCCTATCAAACCTCTCCAATTTTACAAGGGACATTGCTTCGTACATTGAAAATCACAATTATACGGATGTAATTTATTTCGACAGCATTTGATTCCATCTCTCCTAACTTATTAATTGAAAAATTAGTGAGACTAAACTTTAATGTTTTTATAGTAAATTGGCTTATTGATTATTTTAGAGGCAGGTCTATTTTTGTAAAAGTAAACAACTCTTTTTCTAGAATCAGAGCTGTTAATAATGGCCTGCCACAAGGAGCTGTCCTTTCAGCTACCTTGTTCAATATTTTTCTTTGTGATCTAGAACCAAGGATTAATTCTAAAATTTTACAATTCGCAGATGACGTGAAAATATATCAACAGATTGTGAAATTAGAAGACACTTATAAACTTCAAGATGACATAACCTCCTTTGAAAACTGGTGCAACACAAATCTACTGTCAATAAGTCTAGAAAAGAGGAAGACCATGTCAATAGGAACTACTAAAAACAAGTTTCATAACACTTACACCTTAAACAATTGTCCTATTGAAAGGGTCACCTTTCACAGGGACCTAGGTGTAATTATAGATGGAAGATTTACTTTCTCTCGCCATTGTAATTACACTATTAAAAAAGCCAGAGTTAATTTCGCCATCATACGAAACAACCTAAAATTTATTGACTGCAAGACT
>PXIH01S0016656.1:7092-18846 GCA_003024985.2 Euperipatoides rowelli
CAAAATTTAATATTAAAAAAAAGCTAGTTATAGTTTTTTGTATGACGGAAATAGTCTTTGTAGCAATTCTCACCGCTATATTTAGCTATTTGCGCATCTCCCTTTAGATCACCTAAATCTCCCCCTATGTTATGAATCAAGGGGAGTCATCCCCCTAAAAAAAATTTCCTCCTAACGTAAGCCCTGATATTTAAACATTTATAGTTAGAGTAGCAAAAGAATAAAATTATTCAAAATAAATACACACATAGAAGCTTCATAAAGTAGAGAAATGGTAGGTTTAACACAAGGCATGCCATGTCAAAAAGGCTAACCTAGACACACTGTTAAAAAAAAAAAGGTAGCTGGACAAAACACCGGCTAATAGAAAGACAATGCAGACAAAATGCCAAATTGAACAAAGGTAAACTTACTACGAATGTTAATAATTCATTTCTATTTAGTGTTTAGTATAAATTTTAAAAAAATTGAGAGAATAAATAATCCTATTTATTGCACATATAAGTTATGAAAAATATATTTTAATTGTAGAATGGAAATACTATATATACTGTATATAAAGAACCCACTTTATTTTAACTTGTTTCACCTAGCTTGTTGAAACAATTGCACATTAAACAAAAATAATGAAAAAATATATTTAAAATGTAGGACAAATATACTTTCAGATACACCTCCCATCTTCAATAACAATTTGTAATTTGCTTAGCATGATTATGTTCAATAGTTTTGCAGTTTAATATAGGGAATACCCAATCATTGCATAAAACTATCATTGTGTTCTGATGATACATGATGATATTTGCAAACTCAATAGTGCAGATTCCTTTGTTTTCCTTTTTGACACTCAAATAATTTTAGAAATTTTGCCATCCATTTCCTCATTCATAAAACTAAAAAAAATGTATAAAAAAGTGAAAGAAATCTAACAGGCTAGATTGGCTCCATACCTGTGTCCAAATAACAACTTAGCAAGACAAAAGGCTAGTAGACAAAACAGGCCCTCACTTAAGCGGTGACAAGAACAGCCATGTGTCAGAAGTTGGCGATAAAAACTCAAACTATACGCCTATTCAACATAGGCACTTATTTCCTTGAGCTTGCAATATTGTGGCAGAAAGGGTTCAAGATAGAATTCACTGTTCTAATTTACATAATCATAAAATGTAGTGCTCCATTACTAGATATCAATAAGATCAATAAGCATTAACAAACAAGATGAACATTATACAAATTTAAATAGCAATCACAGTAGACACTGAAATAGGTTTGTTTTGGCATGTCAGTACTACCCATGTAGGCCTTTTGCCCACAAGTCATTTATCAGAATCCCAATGTGAGTGCTAATATAAATCATCACTGTAAATACAATAAATATTTGTATCACACCAAAAATTGATAGTTGTTCAACAGACTCCTTCAAAATGTGAAAATTTGGGTCCCAGATTTTTTTTTTAATGCCATGGTCTCCCTACTATATGGCTCACCAAAATAAACCTGTCAGTGCATTCATTTTCTCCATTATCAATTTTTCTATATGAAGAATTATGTTCACCAAACAAGTGAACATAAACTTAGGATCTTTCTTTTTAAAAGTTTAGGGGCACTATATGGATTTCCTTAGATTTTTTTAAAATTAGGGGCTGCGCTTTTGTTTCATGTATTTTTTATAATTTTATCAGTCGAGTCAATATTTTAATTTTTGTATGTGCATGTGTGCTAGGTCATAACTTTGTTTACGGATTCAGAGGCCAAAAAGAGCTTGGAATAGACTTAAAAATTACGAGATTTACTGTGCATAGCTAACACCTTCATGTATGCCACTTTGGACTTTACATATGGATGAATTAATGCTCTGTAATTTTAGTTATATATAAAAAATCTCATTTCTTAATTCACTCAAGATTAGCATATCTAATTAACACGGTCATATCTAATAGAAAAATAATGACTATAAGCATTATTATCTTAGAACTGATTATTGAAAGAGACAGCGATCTACAGAAATTTACTAGTCGACTGGTTATAAAATTTAATTATAGAGAGCATACTAAGATCAACTTGAAAAGCCATCAATTATCTGTATGTCTGCCTAGTTAAAGTGTACACTAATCCTCCTTTATACAACGTTCGATTACAAATTTTCACCTTAACGAACCACTGTAATTTTTATTGGTTTTTCGGTATTTGAACCCTTTTTCACCATAGCGAACAATAGAGTTCCATACTTTAACATTTTATCATTTAATTTAAAGATTTTTTAAAACAATTTGATATTAAAATAATCTAGAAAAAAAATATAATAAAATATTACTATTAAAATTAATACAGTTTAGAATTCAATTTACCAATTTTTATACAGTAATGTTTAAGACTATTATTAATAATGCCACATTTTGTTCATTAGCTTTGAAAAAAAAAAAATGTTATTTTGTTTTAGGTTATCTAGATTTCTAGAATGATAAACTTACTACAATCCAAAGTGAACCAAAGAGTAAAAATGAATTAATGAAGACAAAAAAATTAAGAAAATCGTTGCTTTTGAGTGTAAAACTGGATGTGATGGAAGCGGCTAGAGGCAGGTAAGAAAATAAAGGATTTGATGACATTCAAGATGTGTGGCAGTCACACAGTGAAACGAGCGCCTAGAAACAGGTAACAATAGTCCCAATGCTGGAGGCTGGAGGGGAGATGGATGAGGTATCACCTACTGTACTTTATCTCTTGATACAAATAATTTGAAGGAGATTTGACAGCAACTAATCATCTCACTTTACTTTTGGAGGGAACCGATATGCATTTTGAGAAGCTTAAAAGCCAAAAATATGATTAATGAAGCGATTCACTATCGTGAGCTTTATGACGGCAAACTTCGTGAAGCTAAACAATCTAGCATTCTCTTATTTTTTCAGCCTGCTACTTCATAAAAATATTAATTTTTTTACTTTAAATACTGTATTACAGTATACATTTAATCACAATTCATACACAACAAAAGATACAATTTGAGATAAATAAATACATAAACAGAAAGATAGCCTACATAGGAATTTCATTTTTACAGAATTTTTTTTAATATAAGTAGCACTCTTGATTCCATCTCAGACCTTGTATTTTTTAATTTTTTTTTTTTATACAATAAAAGTTCAGTATTGTACAATACTGATATATATCTATTTGATATTCCACATCAAGATTATACTGCACCTTTAGTGTCTTTTTTTTTTTTTGGATGAATTGATTTTTGAGGTCTGGGAACAAATTTTTTTTTTTTCCCATTTAAATTAATTTATACAAATTTTTGCCTTACCAATGGTTTTTGAGGAATGAATTAGGTTCGTATAATGAGGGATTAGTGTAATACCAAAAAAAAAAATGTTTAATTGAAAAATTATACAAAGATCAAATTTTTCATGCTAAAAGTTGTTACAACTAATAGTGTCAAACTTTTAAGAAATTAAATTCTAACCGTTTTCAAAATTCTGTTAATGAAAAGTGGATATTATTTTTTCACTTGGGAGGTGGGGGCTAAGAAAGATTCCTAGCTAGTTATTTTTTTAAATTTACATTAATGTTGTCTGCAGTAAAAAAAAAGAATGCAAATATGTCTGTTGTAAAAATTTAAATAAGATTTTTAAAATAATTTATTTATTGGGAGAGGGTGAGAAAGAAAAATTTTTACTTATCACATCTTTTTTTAATGCCAAGATTTGATTTTCTTTTAAAATCCAAGAAAAATGCCATATAATATGCCATTTTATATAATAATAAAGTTTCCAAAAAATATTAATAATTGACAAGTCAAAATAAATTTGTAAGAAAACAATAATTAAAGCACTTTCATTAAGAGACTGCATCTCACATCAACAAATGTTATCATTCTTTTGTGTTTCTTCATTTGACAATTATTAACAAACGTGCAAAGGAATTAAAATTATTTTTGTTAGTTTTATAATGGGAAAAATTTCATTAGGTTTAAACTGCCATAACAAAAATTATATGCAAGTTGAGCTTCTCAATTTTCAATTGTTGCTAAATGACAGCATTTATGTACATCAAGAAAAATTATAGTTGTCTTTTTTTATTATTATTTTACATTTCAAAAGTTAATTAACCCAAAAGCTCATATCTCCATTTGCAACTTAATCCACATAAGGTGAGTCAATTGGAATCTTATGCTGTATGTAAAAGCCTTTATTATTAGTAGATTCTTATTAAATTTGTAAAATACAACAATTTAGTAAAGTTTATTAAACAAAAATAAAAGAAAATTGTACAAAAACTTCATAAATAGTACAAAACCTCACAAACAATACTAAATATTTAACTAATAATTTTAGGTTTATACTGTACAATATTATGGTATATGCAACTTATTCAACAAAGCCATGCAAAAGAGATTGAAATAAAAAGCTGTGAACTGAATTATCAGTTTCAGTTTAGCGGGAGAATGGCTGAAACTCGAGAACTTGGGAGGTTTTAATTAAATATTTATGCAATAAAACAGATGAGCAAGAGTCCATGGATTTACAGTACCTTATGTACTTGAGGGTTCAGTTTCAAATTTTACTAACTCAATCTCTAATTAAAAATGTAAATTAAAATAAAAAATTCTATATTTTTATTAAATATTCAATTATATTAATTCTTCTATTGTCTTAAAGTTATACACAATAAGCATTTATTTTCTAAAAAGAAAAAAAAAAGTAAAAATTAGAATTTAAATCAGTAAAATATTATTATTCATCTTATATTGTAGAGTTAGGGATTTTCTTTTTCATTATTAAATTCTCCATTAATTTTGATTAGTTGTGGATGTGCTATTATCTAATTTTAAAATATTTATTGTAAATATACTGTATAATGGCAATATAGGGGGAAACTGTTGTACCTTGACCATACTGTACTTTGTTTGTCTAGTATGTGCATTTTCTTTTGTGCAAATCAGAGCTAGTTTCCAAAGTACGCTATGTTCAAGAATCAAGTCTCCTCCCCTATATTGTCATTGTATCATTCAATGAGAGTTCTCTATTGTCAAAAAAAAAAGTTTTTTTTTTTTCCAATGAAAAGTTAACTATTTGAAAATTCGTTTTTATTTTCTATATTTTAGTAGGATAGTGATATCCAAGATCTGATTATGCACACTTTTACTTTAGAATTTGGTAAGTTTCACTGGCTGTTTAGTTTTCTACCTTAGATTAACTTATGTGCTAAGTTCTATAAAAAAAACTCCAAGGTAAGATCGGTAATTTCTTCTTCTTCTTTTGTGATCAATCCTGCTAAGAAGTAAAACTATTGTTTTTTTTTAGGATAATCATGTGAAGAAGTAAAACTAGCATGAAAAGAGCTCCTGTCAACTCAGAAGCCATCTCGAAAACAGTTTAAACTATCATTGACACTTGGGACAAAATAATTTATTTTCAGAAGCCTGCAATGTTTTTGGAATTTCATTGCTAACTTTGTTTCAAACATATTAAATTTTATAGGTTCTCTGGTAAAGATAATTTTTCATATTCTGTAAGATATGTTGAGATTTTTACAGACAATGAAGAAAATAGCTTAGACCCCAAATACAGATATCTCCAGAAAAAAAAAAAAAAAATTGGAAAACTTTAAAAAAAAAAACAAATTGGAAAACTTAAAAAAAAAAAAAAAAAAAAAAATCAAGAAACTTGAGAAGAAATTAACCTTTAAGAAAAACAATTAAAAAAAGAAAAAGAGAACACTACAAATAAAACTTAAATATACAATTGTTCAGCACAAGATTGAGTGTGGTTCTGATAGCATGTACAGTACCAGAATACATGATGAGATATCACTGCAGATCAGAACCTAGTTTAGGGGGAGGCTAAGGGCCTGTAGATCTGGGCCCAGCTCCACTGTATTTCAAATACAGTACAAATACTGTATTTGAAATACAATATTTGTACAGTATTTCAAATACTGTACATGAAGAACATATAAAGCTTATCAAATAGACTCAGGAAAGTCAAACAAACAAAAAAAAAAAAGTTTCTTAAATATCCTCAGGAAAGTCTAATAATTCTCTTGCCCTGCCCCCCCCCCCCCCCCCCAAAAAAAAAAAAAAAAAAAAAAAAAAAAAAAAAAAAAAAAAAAAAAAAAAAACCCCAGAAAATCTAAAAATTCCCCTCCCCCCCCCCCCCCCCCCCCCCCAAAAAAAAAAAAAAAAACCCAAACAAACCAAAAAAAAAAACCCCAAAACAGCTTATTAAGGGTTAAGGGGTGGGGGTTACCTGAGACCTCCAGCCCTGGGTCTCCTGTGTTAACTGGGCTGTTTAAATCTCATAGGACAAGAAATTACTGAGCTTAATGCAGGATAAGAACAATTATAAGCAGTTTCCTTAGATGGAAACTGCTTATAATTTCACAAAGAAAAAAAGGACAACATAACATTTTGTTGAAAATCATTTCAAGACTCATGGATTTTAGTTTTATATAAAATTCTATAAGAGCATTGGGAAGAGCAACAAATTTGTTCTTGTATTTGAAGAATTATTTGTTTCAGTGAAAACGATGCAGTTTGAAACATCCTAAACCAGTTAATTCAATGGGAATAACTTATGTAGCAGGACAATTAGTTTCAATTTGATTTTAGCAATTACAATGTTAATTTTTTTTGTGTGCTTCTTACATGTTAATTTTATATATCTTTATGTACTGTATAGAAAACAAATAACTTCTTAAGAAACTGAGTCTTTAGTTAACTAGAAATTAAAGTATATACTATAATTTTTATTAATGGTGAGTTATAGGTTTTTCTTTGAAATCATTTGTATTTAATGTTACATGACTATAGAAACAAAGAATAAAATGAAATTATGAGTAAGACTCATATTAAATAAATAATGCAATTTTGAAAACTTCCAAAAAATGTCAATAAAACAAATAGGAATGAGTTAACTCATTTACCTTTGGATCATCTTTGAAATGTGAAGCAGCATCCATAAATTCAGGCTTGGCTTTCTTGCAATGGCCGCACCCTAGAATTATTATTAATATAAATAATGTATGATAAGTATTATAATTACAAAGTAAAATAATATATAATTAAATCAGTCATTGTAGAAACATCACGAGACATTATTATCAATTTTGAGTTATTGGACGTGGGATCTTTTATTCAACTTACAGTATATTAGAAATCAGAGCTCACCCATTGGGAAAGCCCGGACTTCTATTATTAACAAGATGCTCAAACTACTACAATCCGACCAAACTGCAATTTTATTAAATATTTCTCAACCAGGTTCAATCCTTCATTGCAATGAATACAACTATTGTAACTCTGTCAAAAATGTAATTCATTACTGATTAAGTTACTGGAAAAAGTAATTTGTAATTTTAACAAGTTATTCCCCAACACAGATAACAAAGATGAAGGAATTTAAAAGAATCTACATGAACTATTTCATCAAAGTATTTTCTTTAAAAAAAAAAAAAAAAAACCTCCTGTGCCCAATAAGTTTGCATAAAGGCACAGTAATTCTTCTAGATTTAGCTCTGCAGTTTAACTTACCATCATTTACTGAAAATTTTGAAGTTAAAGCACATTTAGAAAGGCTTATAAGATAAATGCAATACCGGTATTCCAAATAAATGGACAAACTATGTTCAAATTTAAAATACAAATAATCCCCATCCAAGGAATGGCATACACATCTATCCATTCTTTACTGCTCAATAATTACTATATCAGAATGATATTTTAGGATAAGTTAAAAAAAAATAGGACTTACAAGGAGCATAAAACATGACTAAAGTGTGTTTCTTCTTTTTTAAAAATATCTTGTAATTGGCATCATCCAAATGATGAACATCACTGGGTATTTCTGACCACGCTGGTTCTGGTGGGGGAAGTGGAGGCGGCTCTTTTGGACTGCAATATTAAAATAAAATGAATGTTTAGATTGAGACATTTGTCATTAAACATTTAATTTTATGATTTTATTTTGTCAAATTTTTTAACACACTTTCAGTCAGAAATGCCTTCAGTACTATTTTGTTTAAAACAAGAATCCAGAGACTTTTCGGTATGCTTTAACTTTAGGACCTGAAAAACTACCTGCAGGCACTTTCTATACTTTATATCTTGAGCAAAGAACAGTGAATGAATAAGAGAGATCATTCATATTTGTACTAAACTTCCTGCTTCATTAAATGAGCAGTTAAGATATTAACAAATCTTTTGACTTCTCTTTCTTCCTCACACTGAGGGAAATTTTATTAATTTCATAGTTTTTCAAAGACCACTATGAGCAGGATGCCAACAATTGCAGCTCAATCATGTTTCTTAATGAGTGTGGAAATAACTTTTCTCACCCTACTTTCACTTAAATTTTTTTTCCGCTGACATCTATAAAAGAATTTGGGAAATGTTTGCTATTGAGTGGAAGTATTTCAGTACCACACGAGTCACAAAAATGTATATTTTTCTCCGCACATAATTCTGGAAAGAACAGGTTAAACAATTATCAATTTCTGAATGTTCAGGGCGGGCAATAATTTATTTTTACAAGATATTACATGGGAAAATTTACTAGATTCATTTGATAACAGAATATGATTATATCTTTTTATAGATAAATCCAGCACCTTTCTCAACAATAATTTTCAAGATTGAGACAATATTTTTTAAAAAAAGTGCCTAACAAAGTTTAATATTAACAGAAAACTAGTCTTTGATATTCATATAAATCTGAATATAGCAGATATTTCAATATAACTGGAACATAAAAGAGAGTGGAAATGATAAAGAGATGCAAATTTTAATTGCAACTTTAAAAAAAATCGCTTAGGATAAAATAGAAATTTGTTTTTATTTGACAATTTTTATAGTTAAAAAAAAAAAGGTCAGACTTTAAATTCTTAGACCTACAGCAATTCTCCCTTAAGAAGTTGCCTTTATTTGCTTGTTATGTGTATATATTTTATTTTTGATGTACTGTATTAACTATCAATAAAACAAAGTTTATTCTATGAACCAATAATGTACTTGTAGACACATCATGCACAAGGAAAATGGATAATCGGACTACAGATCACTTTCTAATTTCATTAATGAGGATATGAGTGTCATGAAGATAATAGTTCAATGTCATTTAGAATAATTATCATTTTCCTTATTCTAAGATCAAGTTTTCTCTTTTAGAGCTTTCAAATCAGACTAAGACGGCGACCACTCAGTTATAGGATTTAAGAGTGCATAATCAACCTTCATAAATATTTTTGCCCTAGAGCTCTTAAGGGATTTATACAAAGCGCATTCCTTATTTTCACAATTTTTCTTCAAAATATTTTTGGGTACTAGTCTAAATAAAAACACATTTTAAAACCAAAAATACACTAGACACTTAAAGACTTTAACAGCAAATATAAACCCAAACTAACCACCCATCTTTGCTATCTTTCCGGCAAAAGATGCAAATCTATGCTTATACTTTTGCAAAGCACGAAAATAAAATAATATTTTACGACAATGGATTTAGAACTGATGCTTTTTATCAAATTCATTTTATCTGCTCAAAGTCCAGATTTCTGGGTTTAAACATTAACATGGAGTTTTGATTGCCTTCCAACTCATTATTGTGCTTTTTTGAAGGGTGAGGAATAATTTAATTAAAAAAAAAAACCCGGCTAAAATAAAAATATACTTTATAAGAAAGATTAACAAACAAATTACTTAAGAAACTTACTCTTTTAAGAATTCCACTATTTTATCAGTAGTTCTTTCATGGATATCATATAAAAATTTGCCATTCCTTTAAAAAAAAAGAGATAAATATTATTTAGCAAATATACAAATCATCATGATATTGTTTTATAAAAATATAGAAGTTGGCACACATGGAGGCATTGATATGGGCTATATCCACATAGAGTACTTAAATATGTGGTCTATAATGGTGGAATTGCACCAAAATATTAAAAATACACGAAATGTTAAAACAAATAAATCAGTTGTTGAAATTTTATAAGCAAAAAAGTCATCAAACAAAATTATTTTACAAATATTCAAGGTAATTAAAAGTCATGAATGAAAAAATAAACCCAACACCTCAAGATTGTGTACAAGCAATGTCAATTTTAGACTGGAATTGCCATGAAAAATGACACACCAACAATGACTATCGGCATCATAAACATTACCTAAAATCGTATTCTACAGTTTTGAATTGCTAAGGCTATGTAAGCTTTCATTAAATTCATAACTAGACAACAAAGGAAACAAAATGCAACATAAAATATTACAGCAACAAAAATAATCAAAAGAAAACTGTACAAATCTTAATATGGTATATGAAATAATTTTTGTTAAAGAACAAAAACAAAATAGTGTATTAGTGAACTCAGATTAAAAAATAAAAAAATTAATGAAAAACAAAACAAAAATTAAACTTGAAACTTTAATATAAATTTACTTTTTTCCCCAATTTTCTTCCATACATTTTTCTTGTAGATCGTATAGGGTTTTCTCTGTTATCATCATTAACATTCATTTAGAATCAAACTTATAAGACTGAATGCTAGATATTTATTGTAGACCAAATAAAAAGATTAACAAAACAAAAATTTAGAAATTTACATATAAGCTGAAGCTTTATTTACTGATCTAGATTTAAAAAAAAATAAAGAGTATACTTACTGAAAATATTTCACTAAAAGAAAAAAAAATGAAAAAAAAAAATAAAAAAACAGAAAATAAATAAATTACTACTACTTGATTTATTAAAAAAAATACCAGTTCTTTCTCTGAAAGCATTACTCATATAATAATTGAACATCATAAGCAATATATAAATTAATCAGAAATAAGTTTTCGGATAAATTTATATCTACTATATTTCTTTCATTTTTGACTATTTTATTAGTAAATCATCTAGTAGTGTTCAGATTCTGATCATAAAAGTAAAGCAAGATTAATTCTGATTGCGTGAGATCTAATCCCAAGTAATCTTGATGTTGTGAAGATGACATCATACATCCTTATAGGTATTTGATTATAAATAATCAGCATTGATCTGTGTGCTAAACATAAAAATAGGTCCTATTACAGCATGAGATTCAGGCGTCTATGATTTTACAACATTTACTGTAAATGCATGATGATTAAAAGTTTAAAAAAAATTTAACTAAAAAAAAGTAGATGAAATAAATTAAGTGAAGAATGTAAAATAAATCATTTGAAGTTTTTTTTTTTAAACAAATAGTTAAAATAATTTAATTATTAAACTTTTAAAGGTATACTATCACTAACTTTAGATATTTAAAATCAAATTAAGTAAAAAATACAAATAAATTTTAATTCACTATTATGAACTAACGTATTTACACTAGTTATTCTAATTTTAAGTAGTGAAATTTCATACTTTTGAAATTAATCTTACAAATTTAGTTTTTTTTTACATATAAAACTATGAATTAAATTTTTTTTAGGCTTATAATTAATTAGAAAGAAAGAATCAAAATATTAAAAATAAAACTGATTTTATTATTAATTAGCCATAAAATTTATGCTATAAGACATGCCTCTCTGGCTATAAGCTATGCCTTGTTTGAGGGCAGGACATTTTTTTCCTCAAATTATCGTACACCTTTGGATTCATTTAAAAATATATATATACGCGATGCTTGTTAAATTCCCAAATAAATCATCATAATAATAATTGTATAAAATACAATTATGAAGCGATCAAGTTCATCTTGGTCTCGTTTTAATCTTAAATATCAGAGGTC
>PXIH01S0016659.1:2348-15268 GCA_003024985.2 Euperipatoides rowelli
ATTTAGGAATATATATATCTCTAATAATCTTTATTTTATTTGATATAATCAATGATACCCCCACCTTTTTTTTTAATTTCTGTTTAATCTATTTAGAATATCATAGACTTCCATAAACAATACTTCATCTGGAAGATCATCATTTACCCATGTTTCTACTATTAGAAAAGCTGTTTTTTTTTCACACAGATCAATTTTGTTTAATAAGGATTCTACATTAGAATACAAAATTGTAACTTTATCTGCTAATTGCTATAAGTCTCTTTTCTTAGTCTCCATCAATAGATGACAAAGTATATCCCAGTTAGAAGAAAAACTAATAAATTATGTTTATAGTAACTATCCTTACATTGGATAACTGTTTCGTGGGATGTGATTAACTTGCCCTGATCTCCTTCAATTAAAGAATAACAGAACAGATCCAGACAATACAAGAAAAAGATTTTTAGAAGGAAAAAAAAATAAAATTAAAAGAAAATGTTGCTTTAAAAAAAAAAGCTGGGAAAAAAAAGCTTAATTTATATATAACTACTATACCTTTGGAATTTTTTCAGGCAACCAACTCAAATTTTGGGGATAAAAAGAATTTTCTAAAAGATCCAAGCCATCTATGATAATGAAAATTGGAGATTTAGAAACTTCTGTTGCATTGGTTAATATTTCTGAGAAGCTCTCACATAATTCCCTAAAAATAAAAATATTCAATACACATTAATTTTTGCTTCCAAATAATGAAAAAATTGTTATATAATTAAATCTTTGATTGTCTTGAAACTTAATGAAAGCATTGAATTTAAAATTCTTTCAGATTAATAAAAGATGTATTTTTAAAAAATATTTTTCAAAGTAAAGCGAAAGCGTATTTAACAATGAATATCGTTTTATAATTTTGAGTTTAATAAAATGCCAGCTAGGCTTACATTTGAAAGTACTAGGAACCACTACAAGGTTACTGTTTATAAGTAAAATTTACTTTTACTTTTGTAAGACTGCAGATTATATTACACATGAATTTAAAGGGATTAAGATAATCATATTGAAATGGACATACTGTAACTACAGTATACAAATGAAAAATCAGATTTTAATTCCATTTATTTTTAGTTACAATAATGAGAATCTGGTAGGTCTATTGTTCATGCAATGTAATTTTGAACATCCCATAGGTAAGATTGGAATTTAAATATTGATTAAATTAGAAAACTGGTTATTTCTTAATATTATACAAATCTGGGGACCCACAGAAAAAAAATTGGGGGGGGGGGGGGGATGTGTGGCAAAAATTATTGATAAGCTTTGTTTTTTTTTTTTGGTTGTATGGATGTTTTGAAAGCCCCAAGGTGTCATTTAAAAAAGGACACACCTTGTGCCCCCCCCCCCTCAATTTGGACACCTTGTGTAAAAAAAAAATATGAGAGGGAGGGCTTTTTTGCACTGGCCTTGTATTTTTCTTTAGGTTAATACTGAATAGCTTCTTTAAATCAAGTTATAATATACAGAATATTAACCTGTAGAAAAATTTTAAGACAGATAAAGTGCCTCTTAGTCGAGGTGTAAGGTTCATATCTCAATCACTTTTACCATTATAATTTGTGAAATTTTATTTTTTATTCGATCCCAGGGGGAAAAGGTAAGTGTCCTGTTTGCCCCCTCACCCCTCAAGACGTCCATGTATACAAACATTTAAGAAAAAAAAATGCATAGAATTAAAGTATAATATTAAACTGTAGTCCTATACAAACAAGAAAAAAATTAGATTTTAATTCCATTTATTTTTAGAGATATGCTAAGGAGAGTTTTGTAAATAATATAATTTTTAAAAATCGTTTTTTTTTTTTATATCAACTGACATTACATACATATAAACAGATTTTCTCTAGAACTCAAAATAGAATTCTTGCTATGTTCAACCAATTATTTTAATTGTATTTGAAAATTCCTATTAATAAATGTAAAGTTAACATACTGATAATTTTCTGGAATTTCATCATCCAATGAAAATCTCTTTTGCAATTCTGAACAGATTCTTCTAAGGAGAGCATCAATGTTTGTAGAGGTGGGTGTTATACCAATAAAATGAGTGATTATGCTATCACGGTTACTAACAACGGCATTTTTCAGACAAGCCTCTGCAAGATGAGCCTAAAAAAAAAAAAAGATGGGTGAAACAGAAACAAATATTAAATCTAAAATCTACCTAATTCCAAATATTAAAATCCAAAGAACAATGAAGAAATTAATTACTACAAACAATTGCATGTATCCAATTGATATTAAAAACTAAATACCAGAACTATTAGAATTAAAATATAAATAAAAAAAAAGATTAAATGTACAGTAATAAATCACTATATGATGGCAAAATCTGAAAAGCAATACAAGGATATGAGAAACTATGACTGACAAATATTATCAACTACTACATTTACTAAATATAAAGAAAATTTTACTGTATGAAAATAAAAATATATCTTTTTTTTAACCTACTATAACGAATGCTTTATTTTATTTTTATTGTCAAATTAATTCTCATGTGTATGAAAATTATTGATTTTTACGTATTGTTTACTCTTGTAACACAGTCTATTTATAATTGCCATGTTAGTATAATCTGATGAATTATAAGAGTGTAACAGTGCATAAAACGACTGAATTTCTTTTACATGGGAGAATTAATGCCGATATATTCATCTGTGTTTATTTGCCTACGTGCTAAGTACTTGTTATTTAAAAAGGTGGTATGTATGCCTCGTCTTCACATTCTATTGGAATCATTCCAATGTATTTTAGGCCATTGTGTTATTTTTTCTTCTCCATTGTTACCATAGATTAAATAAAGCACATAATTCTAAGCTTTGAAATAATTTAAAATGTAACACACAAATATTGTGACCTGCTATGAGATAAATAAAAAAATAATGTCAGCCTCTACGGCTATTTTTGTAAAAAAAAACTCTAAACCCAAACACTGTAGGTTGAAAATAGAACGTTATGTAACAGTTTTGTGTTCATTTTCATGAAAAAATATAATATCAATTCTAAATAAAACAAATTTAAAAATCTATGATACAATTTTTTCCCCCCTAATAATACTCAATTGTGCATTTCTTAAAAATTTAGCCAAAATATTACATATTAATTATTAAATCTAGATTAGTAAAAAGATGACACAAGACACTGGAGAAAGAAGTCAGGTTTTCAGGTGAACATTTTTCTAAAACTGTTTTTTTTTTAATCAGTTAATAGAGGTTTAATTGTAATGGCGTAGCAGCAGCTAAAAATCATGACTGCTACGCCTTATTCATAGTAGTCGGCAACTCGTGTGTGTGTGTGTATATAAGAAAATTCATTTATGATATTGTCACGATTCTCTTTTAGTAATTTTAGTAATAGTATTTTTTTTTTGTAACATTGATGTATGCATGCAGAGAATAGTTGCCTTCAGTTTATACTTTGTTTACGATCAATCAATCTGATCAATTAGATTGTATACAGTGTAAAAAACAGGTGACTTCTCCGCATGTGCAAATTAATTTTAATTTTATGCATGGAATTATCAACTATTTAATTTAAATGCACATTTTACTTTTATTATAAATTAGTTTTCATTAGTTATGTTGGCTTGCTTGAGTGGGTGGCGGATGCGTTGTTGACCAGCTTAAGTGTTTTTTATATTTTTTACCCATTTACCGTGGCTGATGATGTGTGCTGATTAGTTGTACAAGCAATGTCCGCTTTTGTCCCGTGATGGTAACGGTTGTTATCTAGTTGAGGGCTTTTATGTTGTGGTCAACCCTTGTTCTGTTTTATGTAAACTACCAAAGTATCTCCATTTCCAGATACTTAAAGTTCCATCCTTAGTTGTTGAAATAGACTTTTTATGTTATACCGGACTTTGTTATTCAGTTCCTTCTCTTACTGTGCATGGAGTTCACAGTTCTTTCGTTGATGCCATCTGTTGCTGCTATAAGCCAATTTGCTCTTCCTGGATACAGAAACTCAGTGGGCAGTTGGAGCCAAACCATGATGGACTTGTTTCTTTTGTAGAGAGTGAGAACGTAATATCACTACTTATACTGTAAACTGTATATAGCCTACTGCAAGTGTTGTACGTCATAGGAGTTTCAGCAATTTGTGTGATACTCGCCACGATTAAAGAAGAAAGTCACTAAAAGCAACTGTAATTTAGTAATAAAAGTTGTATTTTTATTTACTCATTATTTCCATTTATTTCTCACTCTTTATAATATATTCATAATAGTTGGTAACTCTGTATACTGTAGGTGTGTGCATAAGAAAATCCATTTATGATATAATGTAAAAGTAGCAAATAAAATTCTAAAAACTCACCATTAAAACTGTTTTTCCACTTCCCGGTTTCCCATACAAAAGAAGAAGAGACGGCTTCTCATTTTCCTTTAAACTATCCATAATTTTTTTCACTAGGACTTTTCTACCAACAAAATTATCTCTACATGACTCTAAGTACGATTCTTGATTTGAGGATTCATGGGATACACAATCCATTAAGAGATCATTCTCAGGATATAAATTTAAAATAGCTGTCCAAAGATTATTTAATACTCTTTGGCCAAACACATCGAGGCCAGCAACTACAGGGGCACCCAATATCGCCCCACCCCATTGGCAGGGATATCCATCAAACACCTCCAGACCAGTTTTTTTAATATTATTTTTTAATTGGGATATCTTGGCGTGAGCTGTAGGGCTTTCAGAAATAAAATCATTTCTCCACTCATCTGGTATATTGCTGTCAATTAAAAAAAAAAAAGAATTCTTCTGCATATTTTTAAAAATACAAATCTTAAGAAATCAATTTAAATAAGGTTCAAACTCAGTAACCTACATAAACATAATCTGTTTTATATTAATTGTATAGTGTTTATTTTGTTTCGAACCAATATTGTGGGAACTCATTACATATGCTTCAGTATAATTGCTTAATCCTTTTATATCGTATTAAAGACTCTCTAAACACTCATTCCAAAGCCACCACCAGAAAGTCAATTGATCACGAGCCACCACACAATAATTTTTTTTTTTTTTTAACTGATCAGAGGAAGATGGACAGAGACCCCTCTTATTAACACCATAACTAAATCTCTTAACCATCTCTGTTTCCAACCATAACACTTCTCATGATTATATACAACGTTTCCAAAATCTTGGCATCACATCCAGGCCCCACATCCTAATCAGGCTCCGTGGCTGGAAATCCAGGTGGGGTCTTATACTGCTCCCTTATATTTTTGATAAACTTTCTTTTTTTTTTTTTGGCTGTTGGAACACTTTTTTTGATAAACTTTTTTTTTTGGGCTGTTAAATAGGTTTGAAATGTCATAACTATGTAGTGTCATCTTATTAGTCTGGTCATCTTCTCCTCCACCCATGGCCTGGTACTACAGCCCCAGCCAACCCATCCCACCAGATGGTGATCAACCAGGTCACGACTCCAAAGCTAGAGCTCAAACAATAATACATCGCATCAATCAACTTACCATTCCATTACTGTTTCTATTATACTGCACTTCATCTAGACCTGTTTTTTAGAAACCTTTTTGTTAATTAATCACAAACTAAATCTGCACTATCGTTTATTAAGTATGTTTATAGTGGTAACTAACAGTATGTTCTTTGGTTTAGTCGTCAACTTAAAACAATTTTTGGTTTGAAACAAAATAAACATTTTTAGTATGACTATGTTCTACATATAATTTATCAGAGTTTCAAGTACAATGACGGGAACTTGTGCACATTTGAAGGGAAACAAATAATCAAATTTTGTAACAAACGAAAGAACAAATTTAGTAAAAATATATTATCATCTATGTTTAAAATAAGGTTTCTTAATATGATCTTGATATGATCCATGCTATGGAAAATTAAGTAAACATTAATAAACATTAGTATTAAACTTACTGTAGATTTTTCATAACATTTTTAATGACTAAGAAAATTTGAAGGATTAAACATGCCATTTTGGGCAAAATAAAACTAAATTTGCAAAGATGAAAATAGAATTGATAAATCACTTTAATGCTAATTATTAAAATTAATTAAACAGAAGTCGTAACATATCCATTTCCTCAAAATGTTGATAAAAAAAAAAAGATGGTAGGGGCCTACCTGTTCATTAGAGCAGTGGTTCTCAAACCTTTTGCCGCCAGGACCCCTAACACCCCTTAATTGTTAAAATGACTTAAGCGTGACCCAACAATATTTTTCCTAACCGGAAAAAAGGGGGAGGGGAGTAAGGAATTTAAAAAATATATTAATGATTAATATATATTTCTTTTAATTACTCCCTACCCCTCAAGCTTCTCTTTTAAAAAATATTTTACTACTGTAAATAGTCAAATTAAATAAAGCCACTAGTTTTGTTATAAATTAATAAATTTGACTAATAATTTGTCCTATTTAATTTACAGTAGTAGTTTAATTTTTGAAGAGAAGCTTGAGATTTTCTTCTTCTTTATAATTATAGATAGAATTCACCATCCAATCGATTAAGAAAAAACGGTAATACCTTAATGGTTTCAGGTGGTGAATCTGTTAATCAAAATCTAAAATGTTGAATAATGGGCAGCTAATTACCTAGGGGCAAAAAACATTTAATTGGAATAATTTTAAATTCTTTTTATATTTAGACAAATAGAAAAAAATCTTACCGTACTTGCTTTAATTCTATAATAATGTGTTTACTAATAGTATTTTAAGATTCAAAGGAATTATTATAAAAAATATATTTTTTTTTCTTTCTCAAGCTTGTGACCCCATTCAATCACTACAGTGACCCCCCCCCCCCCCAGAGGGTCACAAACCCCAGTTTAAAAACCCTGCATTAGAAAACATTAAAAAACCAAAGTAAAAACCAAACAATATAAAATGTTAATTTCTAAATTCCAGGTCTTTTTTATTATTAATTCATTATAGTTGTTATGGGTTTTTTTTTAAAAAAAAAAGGTTAAAAAACATATCAACTTACTTTTCAAACTTATTGTCTCTAAAATAAAAAAAGGCTTTTCCTTTAGCTTCATTTGGTTTAGAAAGGGCAGCGTAATAAATTTCCAGTTCAGTCACAGATGCATCTGGAGGATATTCTTTTAGCCAATCAAATTCTGGTTTATCTGGAATACTATAATTGTCCAGAATAGTACCATATCTCTCTCCCAATAAGCCGACGAAAAGTTGACATTTGTCGATTTCAGATAAGCAAACTTCTAAAGTTCTGAAAAGTAAAAATAAATAATTCTTTTTAAAACTTTATTTCCAGAGAAGTGCAGATTTTCAATATATGTAAGAGGAACATAGCAAAGCAAGATAAACTTCTCAGAAATCTTAGGCTAAGCACCAGGCCACTGTATTTTATGACGTGTAATGAAATATTTCAAGCAAGGACTATTTGCATAACAACATATGAAACATTAACCAATCCTGGAAATAACTTCTAATATTGGATTATTATTTAAGCCGAGAAATAACTTCAAATATTGGATTATTATTTAAGCCGAATCAGATTTTTTTGTTGATAAGACTGATATAGTTGGCTTTGGATTTCTTGACAACGCTTCTAGAATATGGCATTCAATGTTAAAATAATCCAATATAATGAGATACAGTGAAATAACATAAAAATAACTTAGATATTTTTTAGAAAAAGTAAGCTTTGTACCATAGAATGCTGACCAAGAGCGCCTCACCAAGCAAGCCCCCCCCCCCTATTTCTTGTCAAAACATAGGTATATAGCGCCATNGCTGAACAAGAGCGCCATCACTGTACTTTGACTTTTTTATCACTCTGAAGGAAATCCAAGGGTAACTTCTCATGCAAGGGCGCCCCCCCTAGATTTTTGCTTCATTTTACCTCATCTAAGGTTCAGGACAGTGTATCCATACAAGAGCGCATGTAAAAATTTTCATGTCACCATCTGACATTATGATGCTGTGATGTCATTTTTATGTGATTTACATCATATAGATAAATATAGCTTCTGTAAATAACGTTGAATCATCATAAACAGAACGAAAGAGGCCTGTAAATTAAAAAGTGAAAGTTTTAAAGTTTTAACTTACATGGCGCTCTTACTTGGCACATATATCGGCCAACCTCTATTGGTGTGTGACATCATGTTTTAGTGTGTACCAGCCAATTTCCTAAAGTTTTGGGAAGCATGTCCAAGCAAGGGCGCCATTTTGAAAAACAATCTTTTTAAAGAATTCTGAGTGTAACCAAGCAAGAACGCCATGTCCATTTTGCAATGCATTGTGGTAAATTTAAGGTTTACTAGCATGGAGTCGAACAAGGGCGCCCCCTCCCCATTTCCCCCCAAATGAATGATAAGAGCGCAGGCGCCCTTGCTCGGCATTTTACGGTAGTTATAGCAAGCCATGCATTTTCAAGCTACAAAAGAATAAAAAAATTTGTCTAAAAAAATTTAAAACTTAGGCAATAAATACTGTGCATTACACATTGTGCAAGGTGAAACATGTTACTATTTTCAGAATCTAGAAGGTTAGGCTCATTACTGCTGTACCTACTGTAATATAATCCCAATTTAGGAAAATCAAAAGAAAGCATTCACCTTATTTTGAAAATCCTAATTTTGACTTTCCATAATTAGGATTATACTAGATACATCAGTAACAGAACATAATCTTCTAAATTCTGAAAATAGTATGTTTTTCAATGTGTGTATGTTATGGATAGAAAATAGCCGTCATTATAAACAACAGTGCAGTAAACTTAAAAATGAATATTATCAATTTAAACCTGAGTATTTTTAATGTTTTTTCAATTACTTATTTAAAATAACTTAATTTTATTTAACATTCAATAATTTACAGGTAATTCATAATTTACATTGATATGATTTAGGAACACACACATATAGAATATATATTAAATACAGTAAAACAAAAAAAAATGTTTGTCTTATATAGACTCAACAATTTGGAGCATCAATTGATATATTGATTCCTTGCATATAAAACATTTATAAGACACTTGTTAGAATACTGTTCGATGGTTTGGACAACATCCATAACAGAACGATAAAAACATCAAATAGAAATGCTTCAGAAAAGGGTCATTAAACTCATTTTGAATAGTCAGTTAAATTATCAAGAGCAATTAAAGCTTGTTAATTTAAAATCCATATCAGACAGAAGATTAAATTCAATTAAAAAATTTGCTACTAGTGTATTCCTACAATATCCACAAATTAAACTTCTTACAAATTATGCTACTTCAGGAATAAAAACTAGACACTGTAATAACATGAATTTGCCATTCATAAGAACATCAAGATATTTGAAATCTCCAATTATTACTAAGATCAAAATTCTTAATATTTCTTTCTTTTCTTTCTGTTATTTGTAAAGTTTATTCCACATTCTCAATAGAGGGACAGGAATACTAGTTAATGTAATTATAACCTGTATTTAATAATAGTGGTACCAATATACCTCTAATGTGGAATAACACGATTTAAGAATTACTATCACTTCTCAAATTACATGGTCAATTATTCTAAATAACATGGTTTGCAAAAAAAAAAAAAGTGTATAAATTACATTAAATTTAGAATAAAAATAAGACAATGAAACTGTCAAAATGAAAAAGTAATTCATCTTCTAAGCTTTTGTTAATATTATGATAGAGTAATTAATTAATTAATTTATTTCCAATTGATTCATATTCTTTATGGGAATATTTTTCTATGAATACGTTATTCATATTAGCCTAAATTCAAATCCATCCCTCGGCTAATACCCAGATCTAAAGGTGCAATTATTAGCAAGTTAACCTAAAAAGAGGTTAATGAAAAAAATAAAAGAAATGCTGATTTTGATTTCATTACTTCCCTTAACCCTTAGCATTTCAATTATTTCCTATGGAAAATTTGTTTTACACATTTATGATTTACATGCTGATTTCCAAGAACACAACCCTAGTGTAAATCAAAAATTAACTACATATACAATATATATTTTAATTTGTAACAGAGGGTCATATACAGTATGCAATCAGCTTCAAAACCATTGATGACCCTTATGATGTGACAATGTAAACAAACTAGGCAATTAACCATAAAAAATAAATTTACAATTTTTCTCACACCTTTAAAATTCAAATGCTTTAAGATTCAGATCAACTTTGGTAAGTTCAAACTAGAGAGCCTGTATATGTACAGAGGGTGGTTGCTAATCCCCAAACTTTTTTATTGGTTGATCATTTGACATTAATTTTTTTAGGCTATTTTTCACCCAAAATCCAAGATTGTATCTTTTATACAGTATAGTACATTGTGAATATTTTCTGATGTCTAAAAGTTAAGACAATAAAGGTAAGTCAAATTAAGAATATTTTTATTGAATTATCTGTTGACTAATAAGCCAATATTTTTTACAAAAAAATAGTCTGACCCCAGTTTTTGAAAATAGTATGCTAATGACTATGACTGATGCTTACAGGCAAATCGGAATTGCCCACTATGCGTAGTACGGTGTAAATTTTTCACACCAGGTTGTACAGTAACTCACTGATAGATATACTACCTTTCATAGTTCTCAGAAAATGTACGAAAATATGAAAGACCGATAAGGAAAAAAGATAAAGGGGACTATCCGGTCTAAGTAACAACTGTTTTTTTTTCACGTTAAATTTTGGAATTTCAAAAAGTTGAACTCTTCGGCCGCAGGCAACTTTATTTTCATGTTCAAAAACGTGGCTCTATCTTCTTTCTTTGGAACTTCAGTAAGATATAAGGTCAACAAAACAAGCACACAAAAAAAAAAAAAAATATTATGCCATATTCGTTTGACGTTTAAATAATAATATGATTTTGAAACATACTATTTTAACCTGATTTTAAAAAAAAAAAAAAAAACTGTGAAAATAAACTTGAACTAACATGCAAATGTCTCCCGCTAATTTCAGGTAAATACATCACAAAATAAATGAATGCAATAATAGCATGTTTCGTAGAAATTGACAAAAATTATAGAATGTGGTTTACAAAATATTAATGTTACTTACAAACAGGACTAATAATAAAACATGATATATTTTTTTCTATGATTTCATTTAATAATGTTGAATTTTTGTTAGGCACCAACACAGAATAATTGCTGCTTAGCAATTGTGAATGAACAAGTTTGTTCAACATTTAGCAATAGCATCTAACAACTTTACAGGAGATTCCATCAAATATTTTCGATATATGTTTTATTTTTTTTCAAGATTAAATGGTTTTAAATTTTCCACCGTCACATATAAATTAACATATTGTTGTTCTATTTTCTGATTTAACCTAGAGACATGAAATCTTTTGTATCTTGAAAATCAAATTGACATTTAATTGGTTGTCAAAGGCAAAAGGATGCAGCCAGTCGAAAAAAATAACTTTACCATCATGTTATAGTCACTTTAATCCTAATTTATGCAGGATAACTGAAGGTGCATTTAAAAAATAGCTTAATTATAAACTATCTATTATTTTTAACAATAAATTAACAATAGTTGTTTTTTTTTTCTATATAAAAAAATTCAAAACATAATGACCATGAAAAACTGCCAAATGGTAGACAGTCACAGATTCTTATACATCGCCTCTCTTATGGATGTTAAAGAACTGAGCTTTTCAAACATTCAATTTAAAATAATAGAAATTAACAGGAAATCTATTATTATTAAACATTATTTACTATAAGTTTTATAAATATTAACTTTGAAATAATGCAAATCAGAGCAGAACTATTTGTCAATACAGAATTCATGCAATGACAAATACATAAATTACAATAATCTGTTGGCAGTCATTTCAGATAAAACTTTTTTGGATTCTTATTTTTAAATTGTGCACATATACTTAAACATTAGAAAAAGTGCAAACATGACAAACTAAAGTAGTTTCACAATTTATTCATCTAAATAAATCACACATTTAAACAAGTGTTTATATTAAAATTATAAAGATTTATGAAAGACGTGAATGTGAGAAATATACTGTAAACCCTAATCAACCAAAATTAACACTTCTACCTGTTGCTAAGAGCCTCTTCTTCTGTTATACCCCATCGTAAGTCTACCTCATAAATGTTAATGAAATGTTTCTTTGCTCTTTCACGCAGTTCTGGAAAGACATAACGCACCAAAAGATCTCGTTCACCATGCATATCTTTGAATGTAGATGAAATGAAAACACGCACTGTTCTCCAACTAGAAAAAATTAATATATCAATTAAGAATCTGATTTAAAGAATTCATAATAACCAAGCTGTTTGAAAAACATATATGACTTACACATTTTTAAGATGAAATTTGGACAACCTTCATTAGTTGTCATATTTTGTATATAATCTAGTGTGTCATATTATCAATTTACATATTTCTTTAAAAGGAAAATGTCTTTAAAATCCCGACAAATTCAGCTAGTCAAAAATATAACTAATTTAATTTAAATTTAAGAAGTAGTTAGGAAAATGTACTGTGTATAAGCAACAAAAGTGCAACATCCAGAAAAATAAAATTCATTCTGGGAGGGAGGCAGCACTCTTTAGTACTTAGAGCGAAAAATATTAAACTGGTAGCTTTTGAAGGGTTAAAATAAATAAAAATCGATGATTAAAATTACTGTATGTATACTGTAAATCAAGTATTTAAAATTCAACTTCAAATCACCATTTTAAAAGATTTTAAAAATAATTATGTCAGTTTTCTTTTTAAATGTGGAAACCGATTCATAAAATTTAATAAATAACAGGAGGGGTAAAAAAAACAATAAAACAACAGTTTGGTTATATTCTAAATATTCTGAATATCCACAATTATCTACTTGATAATTATATTATGTTTTTGATTAGATAAAATGTATACTTTAAACTCGATATAAAAGGGA
>PXIH01S0016679.1:16541-29084 GCA_003024985.2 Euperipatoides rowelli
TCACACACACACATATTCAGTATTATAGCCTACTGTATAGAAATATACAGTATAGCCTATTCTGTATATATAATATATAAACAGTATATATGGTATACATTGCATATATAAGAACTGAAGCTATTGTGTATAATTATAAAAAAAAAACTCTGCCTTATAAAAGCACTCATAAATGTCATTATATCAGTAAGCAAGTTATCTGACCTGCCACTACAAGTATTCTGAGGAGATTCAAAAGACAGAATTCCCTTGGAGAAAAAAAAGGAAGAAAGAAAAAAGTGGTGAAAATCCAAGCCTTTTCCATCCTTTGGAAATTGCAAAAGTGCTTCCTTGCATTTACATCTCCTACTTCTTTTGCAGAAAACTCTGTCCAAAAAGCAGCAGCTGGTATTCCATTCAGATGGCTGGAACAAGAATGCAAAAGTGGATGACTAATGCACTTCCGGCATTCTTTAAGTTATCCGGGTCGTTGATGTATTCACCTTTTTTTGGTTCTTCACCTGATGGAAGTTCTAATGAAGAGAGCATAAATTGGTCCAAGGGAAGAACAGGTCGGAAAAACTTTGCTTCTTTTTAGGGAATAAGGACAAACTTTTATGTTGTGTTGAATTTCAGGGCTTGTTGATCCAGACTGAGTATATATTTTATTTATATTATTACATATAACCCATAGTCTTACAGAGAAATAAACCTTTTTATTTTCTATCCCTGTGCGCAACTCATTTGCTTTAAGCATTTTAGCTGATACACCCATCATACCCTATACACCCTATTACACACTCACAATACCAACTTATATCATCACACTACCACTCGATCTATCACAAAATAATAGGAAGACCAAAAAAAGAATGGTTGGATGACCTTAATGACTGGGCTAAAACCAGGCAATTTTCTGTATTAAAAAGAAAAACTCAAGATAGAAATCTTTGTTGATCTAAGAGTGTGAACCTCTGCATCGGAGAACGCACCCAACGATGATGATATATGTATATTTTGTATTCTATATGCTTATCAACCATGTAAGAGGTTGGTCTTGTCAACAATATAAAAGGTTGGTATTGTCTCTTTATGTATAAACTATATATAAATAATTCATTTATTCAAACATACTTAATATTCAATAATATAAGACACATCTAGTCAATTTAAATTCTTCAGGTGCAGAGCACGTGGGTCTTCCTAGTTTATTTTAATTTTGCATCTACTGTATGTTCAAATTATCAATAAACAGAAAGGGAAGGCTAAGCAGAGTTTTAAGGCTCATTTATACTTTTTACGCAGCAGGTTTTCGCTCCGTCTATCCGTCTCGAAAAACGGAGAGATTTGCGTTTATGTGTTTATACCNTGTAAAGATTTTCTATTCATAATAATCTTTAACTTATGCAATTATTTCTAATGATATGCTACAACTGTAAATATGGCACATATCCTCTTTGGGCTCGAGCCATATAGTAATTGTGTAATTTGATTTATTTATTTGTTTAATAAATATACCTGATATATATTTTGGTTGCTTGCAACCTATTAGCTAGCATTCCTATAAATTTACTTAAAGTGATTTTGAAAGTCGGGCTCTTAAACTAAAACTTCAACCTGTAAACTGTATAACATGGGAGCCCTAAGAGCCCCTAATTCTTTTCAAATTCTTAGAAATGAATTAATACACTAACCAAGATTTCAACTAAGTTTAGAGCTGATGTGTAGCCTAATAGACATACACCAATAGATAATATACTAAGTGCATTTGAAATTTAATATGAGATATACTTTTATTTCAGCCTCCAAGTACTTCTATTTATTTTACAAAAATGTAAATACAATCTGTTGTTGCTTGCATTTTATAAGCAATAAACAATTATTTTGCTAATATTGTATGTTACCGTAACTAAAAAAAAATTTAAATAATATTTTATTTTCTAATACTGATATTTAACTTTTTTTTTAAATCATACATTAAAATCCCCGACCTGTTCCCCAAATTCAGGGATTCTATCCAACCCCACCCCAACTTAAAAAAAACCATCTCCGTCCATCCCTACTGTATATATACAGTATGATCATATATAGTACTGTACACACAGTATATACTACTGTATATATTTGTAAATTTCTAGTACGTCATATATTACATTATTAAACATAAATGACTTCAAACATAAAAATACTGGAGACGAAAATTCCAAATTATTTTGAAAAAAAAAACCCAAAAAAANCGAACAAATCAAAAATACAATATTCTAGAGGTTTAAAAACATTAAACAAATATTGAATAATAAGGTTAAGCTAGAATAGCAATTATGAAAATGGTGATTTTTAAATAAACACTTAAATTATAAAAAGATATTGTAGCTAAAAAGTTAAAACATCAAATGTGTTTAAGATTTATTTTTGCTGTTCCCTTTTGAATTCATTGGCAATTCATCTTATTTCAAAATGACCAAATTCATACTGGACAAATCAAACAAACCGTCATGGCAACTAATAATAATAATTGCAGAAAACCATTTCTGTCTAGTCTAGGGTAATTTTCTTTTTGAAGTTAATTTCATGGTTGGGTGTATATAATCAAAAGAAATGAACAGACTTCTTTAAAATGGTCTTCCAAAATTCTGAAACAATCCAAGAAGTCAATTTACATTATATTACAAATATAACACTGTATACAGAACCTCTCCCTCTCCAGAAATAATCTTGAAGCAGGACAATAGATTGATATAATTTAATCGATCAATTGTATCATATAAGCTTTTCAAGGGAAATTGATCCCTTTAAGATGAAATTTGTCGAATAATATTTAACTCCTTCTTCCTGACCTAACAAGAAACAATTTATTTTCAATTTGGACAAAAAAAAAAACCCTGACATTATTGAATAAAATAATATTTTTTTAAAAAAGAATTTAACTCTTTATCTGCTGAATTATTTTTTTTCTTTTAAAATTATAAATGACTTTAGAAGTAAAAATACCACCTTGTGTTTAACGCTTTCCATAATTTATTAAAAAATGTCTAGACTTAGACCCCATTCATGGCTGAAACATGGACACTACCATTCAAACAGAAATTTTGACACACGATTGTGCCTCTAGTCTTGGTGTTGGCTGAGCTGAAGTCGAGCCTTATACAGTGTTCATGTGAAGATGATCCTGGTTCAAACGTGGTTGAGCCATGTTAAATTGATTCTCTTGAGATTTTTAATTGTCATGAGAAAGTCTAGAACTTTTCTGTTAAAATAATATCGAAACGGAATGAAATTTAATTGCCTGATTTATTACAATTTTAATCAAAACTTACGACATTTTGATTTGCTGTGGAAAGGAATAGCTGATTTAACGTTCACACATTGTTTATTTTCTTAATACGACTTTTACTATTTATAGTAAATACTGCATTCTTAGCCTGATTAGTTATGACATCATAAACAATATGATAAATTATCAACTTCATTCACACATGCAAATCAATGTTAATTGTATTCATGTATTTTAATTTGCATGCATGCTCATTCTTTTAAATAAAAGCACAACTGACAAGCATACAATTTTGTTTTTGTATATAGTTTTTTTTTAAGTCGGCTGGCAGGTGCCATCCCGAAGCACGTTTAGACTGCCTCTTGTCTTTGCTTTTCTTTCTGACCTGCAGCCATTTTATTTAGACAGAGGCTTTTTTCTGTAAATATGGTTTTTACTTACGTTTGGAATAAATATATTTTCTTTCCACTTTGGCAATCTACATTATCTTTCTACCCCAGCATCCAGTTAATAGTTACATTTCAAACAGTATATTACTCCAATTCATTACAACATGTATGTTGTAACAAATATTGCATTGCAGCTAAGATATAGGCCACACTTGTCACTGAGCAGAAGATAAGGAGTAATAATACAATACGCTTATGGTAAATGTGAAGGTTGTTTCTCTGCATCGTGATGATAATTACTGCTAGTATTCTGAATATTGAATAAAATAAATATTGATTCAGTCATGAGATATAATTTTAAACAATCTCATTCACTCACTTATCACCTCACAACTGCAATCTGTGATCACACATTTATTATAAAATAGTAAAGTTGCAATTACGGTTATAAATAAATGAATAAAATAATGCTGCTGACCTCAAATAACCGAATCAAGTAAATACAAATAAAAAGGGTAATCATATATTAGAACTTTGTCCACAACCAGTGGAAACACTATCATTTTTAACTTGTCCAAGAACAATATTCAAAAATATTGACTGAAAATTGTCCCGAACAATGGGAACGGGTCTTAATTGACTGAACCATATACCAGCAATCCTATAAACCAATGAACACCTACTCAACATGCACAATTGCACATCCACATTTTCAGATATTTGGGTATTAAACCTCCAGCTGTGTGTAATTATTTGACCAAAATCTTTCAAAAAAAGTAGTATTTAAATTGTACTTTTTCTTTTTTCTTTTAAATAGTTCACAATATAAAATACCTTATGANTTTTACGCAACGGACGAGCAATGCGTCGAAGTATAAATGAGCCTTTAGTTTTAAATATTCAACGCTGAATGACGTTTGGATGGAGAATGGAGAGGGGGAAAAAAAGGGAGGATATTTTTTTTATGTACTGTATATACTGTAACTGTTTTTATTCCCTACAACAACTTGGTTGCATATCTGGTCTAACATATTAGCTTCATCACAAATATGCTAATCTGAAATTAGCATACAGTTCATATATTTTCCTCAAGTTGAAGTTTTTTTAAAAATATCTTTTTTTTTTACAATGTAATTAGGATATCTGTTGTATAGTCATTATATTTTAAATAATATAGTCATATCAGATTTTACAATAAAAAAATAAATAAAGCAAAACCATAAATATAAGAGATGTAAAGATCAATAAAATAATTACATAACCACCCCCACCCCACTAAAAAAAAAAGTTAAAATCTAACGATCTTTTTTTTCCTTGAATGGCAACTAAACATGACATCACACACACACACACACGCACACTATACTGTGAATAAAAAAAATTCCTATAATAAATATGCTAATGGCAGTAAAATAAAATGAATGTAATTATTTAAATCATTTAACATCATTTTATTATCATCATCACCATCAAAGCAACTTTAATGGAATGACAATATTATGATTCTTTGAACAATACTAGTAACTCTGGAAATATTTTAAATATTCGACACAACTACTGGAATGTGAAATGGGAGACTTCAACTTGATTTCTTACTCATACATTTTTTTTTTNAAAAAAAAAAGCTAAAAATGATGAGCTTGCTTAAATCCTGTTGCAATATCAACCACTACGCCAGCTTTCTAAGACATAATCATTGGATGAATAAACAAATTAGCCAAGTGTAAACAAGAAATAATGATAAAAATTAGAAACGAACTCACAAAATATTAATTAAAGGTCAACGTGCAGATAAAACGCAAATAAAATTTATAATCCTTCTGTCTTTTAAATGAGATAACTATTATCCTCCCCCTCCCCCCTCCACACACATTTAAAATCTTATTTGAGGCATGCATTCAAACCATTTATCTAGAGAATGTAAACTGTCATAATTTGCTTCAAAAAAATATTATTTTCATATTAACAATCAGTTAACACTTTAAAGAAGGGACAATTTTTTAATTTCTTGCCTTAATTTATACATAAAGTGCTTTCCCTGATTTCAAACAGTACACAAAAAATAATTTGTTGCCCTCAGAACGTCTAGTCGATACTCAATTTCTATTCATGTATTCAATATATTTCTAGTGACTGTCACCAAAGCCCTCCAATACACACAACGATTTATCTGATGCTCTAGTCCAATGGTTCTTAAACTTTTTGAGTTCAGGGCTCCCCTGCTACTCAAGTTCGTAACTCACGGCCCCCCAATTTTTTTTTGGAATACAGGTTGTTTGAAAAATAATTTTTGCTCGAAACATACAAATACATTTGCATTTTATTATTAAATACGGTAAAGAATACAATATTTTTTTTTATTAAATTACACCATAGTGAAATAATAAGCATTAAAAAATGTAACAAATAAGCACAGTAAGTAACCAAATAAATTTAATGGGATGGATGTGCTTGAATATTATTACACGACAAATTTAAATCNAATATAAAAATTAGTCAACATTTTGAAAATTATATAAAAAAATTTTATATTTCACAATATTTTCCCATAGGAAATACATTACGGATTCTGCAAAATTATAATAATGTAACTGAATTCTGAATTAAAATCCATTCTTCAGTGTCATCTAGTGAGTAAAAGCTAGAACTAACTGAATGAAATTGTTCAACGGTAAAAACATGGGGTAAGCAGTTGAAGAAATAATTGCATCAGGCTGAAATAATGTAATGCTCAAAATTGTTATGAATTAGTTACATGTGGAAATAGCAGGTCACGCAGCTNGAGGGTTAAACATATTTTGACACAGTATGTCAATTTTTTTGCAGATTCAAGAAAGCTATAGACATTTTTTTTTGGAGAATGTATATTGCAAGAATGGCGAACCTACGACATGAGTGTCACTAGACGACACACAAACATGATTTGTGTGGCACACCGCATGATGAACCCATTATGTGTGGTGTAGTATTGTACATATAATAAATAGTGATTGTGTCTGTGACAACTGATGCCACCCCAAATATGGTGGGTAAGAATAATGGTTATGTGACATTTCTTAGTGCATTATACACCAGGAGGCGTTGTGCGTGAAAGCAAATATGAAGTCATTCAAAAGTGTACTCTCAGTGGTAACTAAAATTGTGAACTATATATCTGCACGTGCTCTAAATACATCATGAAAGAAACACTTATACAATAATTGTTCTAACATTTAAAGATGTTAGATGAGGTCATTCTCAATATGGCGGACTTCTTATGTACAATAATATTTCACTGGCTGAGACTGGTGACAACAATAGACATTTGAAAGTATTGAACCAAACTTCATATGGCACACTAGTCGGGATAGGATCGCTGGTATAATGCATTTTGCGTNCTAAGCATTTACGCAAATCCAACACATAAAACAAATTACGGTACACATGTTTTTTTCTATCCAGTAAAAATTAATTTGGACTCTATTTATTGGGACTAAATTTTAGTTCTAGCTTGGATATTTTTAGTTTTGATTATTATGTCATTTAATTTATCAATTATTCATTAACATTAAATTCAAACAGTTAACATTTTATTACAAATATATAAGAATGTCAACAGAAGTTAAAAAAAAAAAAATCTTGACAAAATAAATTAATGAGTGTAACAGCTGTTCATTGCACATTTCAACAAGAAAATATTAATTAAATTATAATTGACACTTTTTGTATAAGTGGAATGCTATTTATAGAAAAAAAAAATTTGAAAATACTGAATTGAAATATTTTAAATTCTAAAATTGTATACTGCTAAAGAGGGGTCTTCTAGCCCGAAAGGACTGCCAGGTGTTATATAATGGCCAAAATTTTATTTCTGGGCAAATCCAAAACTTAAAAGTAGAAGAAGTTATAAAAAAAAAAAAATTAAATGCTTTTAATTCCATAAAATTAATGTATAATAATAATAATACTAATAAATAGAAATTAACAACAAAACGAAGTCAAAGGAAGTGATTCAAAATTTATGACCACCCACTCCCATATATCTTGAGTAAATAAAATTATTGTTAAGTGGTCTGAATGTCATATGCAATTAATAAATTTTAAAAATAAAAAATAAAAAAAAAACTTGGGATAGAGTATGCACAAGTATTAATCCCTTGTAATGCTATCTATTGTGAAGACATGGATGCAAGTCAGTTAACAGCACGATTGAAGGCTATAACAGACAGGAAATATGCAGACTACAAAGAATGGTAAAAGAATTGCCACAAGGTGGAAGAAAAGTAGCAGGAGGGATCATGGGTAAAGATGACAAACTTCTATGTACTGAAGAAGAGATTGTGGATAGATGGGAGCAACATGGAAAAAACTTTATGAAAAAGGAGAAAATACAGAGAACTGGGAAGGACTGCTAAATTTGAAAGAGGAAATTCTGAAAGCAATGAAAAGATAAGGCCAGGAAAAGTAAGTGATATAGATTATATACTGATAGAATTTATTAAGTAGATATATGACAATATTCAAGAAATTGTCACAGACCTAGTGAATAATATATACAGTATATGACTGGAGAAATTCCAGATGATTTTAAGAGACCGATAATAATTCCTATACCTAAGATTGGCTAAGAAAAGTAAGAGTCTAGATTGTAGCAACTTTAGAACAATTAGTTTCTTAACACAAGCACTAAACTATTATTAGGAATTGTTTTAAGAAGAATAAGAAGTAAAATTGAGGGAAATCAGCCAGATGACCAATATGGGTTCAGAGCCAACACAGGAACTAGAGATAGAATCAGAGAATTGAACAACATAGCGCAAAAAAGGTGAAAGGATCATCAGACACCGCACCTAAAATTTATGGATTTTGAGAAAGCTTTTGACAGGGTTGATCATAAGAAACTGGTAAGCATATTGAAGAAGATAGGAATTGATGGAAAGGACATAACAATTATAAGTAACCTGTACAAAGGACAACAGCAGCATTTAGGGTAAATAATAATTTCACTGATTGGTTTTAAGAAAACTGGCATAAGGAAGGGATGCTTGTCGTCTATCTCAAGTGAAGAAATGATAGATGAAGCACTAATTAATGACAATGGTGGGATAAAAATAGGAGTAAAGAACTTAAACAGAATAAGGCAGAATTGGAAAGAGCATTGCTAAAAATTAATATACTAGTAGCACAATATGGAATGAAAATCAATATAGAAAGACAAAAAAATTTGTCGTGGGTAACAAAATGAAACATTAAATGCAAGATTGAAATGAAAGGTAAAAGTAGTTGAGGAGGTGAAAGAATTTAGATATCTGAGCAGGTTGATAATTAGATAGAAGAATCATTAAAAAAATCCGAACAAGGATAGGAAT
Source organism: Euperipatoides rowelli (assembly GCA_003024985.2). Lineage (NCBI taxonomy): Eukaryota > Metazoa > Onychophora > Udeonychophora > Euonychophora > Peripatopsidae > Euperipatoides > Euperipatoides rowelli. The sequence continues at coordinate 25,532 of PXIH01S0016679.1, forward strand.
GGCAAAATCTGCATTTTAGAAACAAAAAGAACTTCTAAGAAGAGATGTTAACANTGGTTTTAAGAAAATAATTTAATACAATCAATACAACTGTATTATAAGCGGTTTTAAAAACATAATCATCATTTTAACATTCCGATATTTTTAATTTAATTTTTTTATTTAACGATATATTTATTTTTTATATTCGTGGCTCTTCACAGCCCCCTTGCTGATAGGCCATGGTCCCCCAGGGGGCCGTGGCCCACCACTTTAAGAAGCCCTGCTCTAGTCTGACGAGTTTTGTCCCTGTCTGTAAACAAATCACTATGACATGATCATGACTGCGGTTGCCTGGCACTGTCAAGCGACTGGGTCTGAAACGACCTGGAGCGATATCATGTCTTTGAGTGTATGGCATGGTTGCTCATCATTTATGTGATACCAACAATCCACACAAGAAAAACAATTGTCCATTACAAAGCGTAATTCCCAAATATGCGCATTTCTATTTTAAATATCTTCTCCGGAAAAGATAGTTGTCATGTGTTACCGTGTCTGTCGATAAATTGTTGTGTATATGGAGTATATCTTCCTCAGACCGTGTCTGTCAAAACTTGTCAGCGATTTACTGTCAGACCTGAATGTCAGGTAAATTATTGTGTGTATGGGGGCTTAAAGCATCTGTAATCATTGCTTTCAAAGTTTAAATAAAATACACACAAAAAAAAAAAACTTTAAGAATTTGCCTATGCAATGCTACATACAGCCTGCGTCTATCTAACGTAGCTTTTAAGTTACAATTTTTCTTAATCAGGGAAAGACTAAGTTCACACTGTATATCATACAAAAATAATATGGTGGCTTTATTTTTATTTTTCAATGTTATACAGCAAAACAAGGGCTCAAGCGAAAACTAAATAAATGTAGAATTATCATCAAGTTAAAAAATTTAAATTTTCATGTGTTTTAAGGTAAATGCAATTTAAAAAACTTAATTGGATTACATGACAAAAGCAAATACAGTATATTAACCCTTTCCACTCCAATTATTTTAATATATCGTTTCATTATACTCCAAATTTTTTTTTACATGATTGCATTCTTTTAAATCCCGAATTAAATTTTTTTAAATCATTTGGTACGATTAAAAACAAATACATTTTAGTCCTTTTGAATATAAATTTTACTAATTTGAAGCATTTTTGAGGCTAACAATATAACAACGATTGTTAAATTGTAAAGAAAAAAGTCTATTTTTAATCGACAGTGTAGTGGAAGAGAAATTTTTAATGTCTATATATAATCGACAGTGGAGTGGAAAAGGTTAACATTAAATTGTGTAATTTTTCTACATAAAATGACCTCAAATTTTATATTTTACATCTTTAATGGTTTCTAATGATGAATAGCCCAAAACCCTGATGCTGGTGAAATTAATGTTTTGGAATTGAAATTATCAGAAAAGTTTCATAATGACATATATCAAAGAAAATTTTTATTCCTCAAGTGGGATTATCAAATTATATCTTTATTAAATAGTCATATTTATTAGTATAGCTAAATGCCAGGCTTGAAAAATTATTTCATTTGATACCCCAAACACCTAGTATTGAATAATAATCACAGATTTTTAATTCCCATTTATTTATTTATTTTTAACTTGATAGGTGACAAGTTTTTTTATCAATCATTACTAAAACTATACCAGAAGGAGACGGGATATAAGCTTCACTTAATGTGTTTAAACATTGGTTGTCATAAACTCAGTAAAATTTGACCTTCATTAATGTATTAAGCAACATTATTAAGGTCTTGTGGGAAAGGACACTTTCCTAAATAAACAATATTTATTAAAGCTGATGTTAATTGATAACTTAGGAATCTTAGGGCGTTGGTAAAAATTTTTATGGGTTAAGGCTAGCAATAGGCATGAGCCCCAAGTTAAGAGCACAGACTGGACATGATAATTTAGCATAGTTGTAGCCATTAATTAGAGCCAGTTTGGTACTGACATGTTTGTTCCCAAAAGGCAGTATTGAAGAGGGCGGCTGGTATTATGGCATATAACACTATCAAGACATGGTTGGAGTTTAATTAAACTACTGTATTAATAAATATTATGGTTAGGGATTAAACTAATATTAAAATTATTAGAAATGAGTATTGCATTTTTCTTTTGATTTGCTGCTTCACATAATTGTTGTGGTTTAGCATATGCGGCAGATAATGATTGCCTATATATCAAAGTAAAATAAAATCTTAATACAGTATGGGTTTTTATTAAAAAAATTTTGGGTTTATATATTTTTTTATATAGTGTATTATAGTTTTCNTGTTAGATGTTTGACAATAATTTTTTTAAGTTCTGTTGATAACGACATGTTATTTTCTTCAATAAATTCATGCAAAGAAATAAACATTCTTGTGTTTCCTTGCTCAAAACTTTTGGACCATGCGGAGATTTTTTTTGAAAAGCTTGTAGCTTATTGTTAAGAATCAGGATATTAGTATTTTTTCCCTGAAGAGAAAGATTCAATTCATTTACCTTTTCAAAAAAATCCGCTAGATAAGAAATTAGACACATCCATTTATAATCACAGAAATTAGCTGCTAAATCTGGTCTCCTTTCTAAAAGTAATATTCTCAGCTCGTCTTTTAATTGTAGAATTCTTTTTAGGACTGTCCCACATGATAACCACCTTACTTCTGTATGATATAACAGACTTTCATAATCAGAACCCATTTCTTTACATAAAATGCTAAATAATCTTGATGAACAAGCTTGGCGTTTTACAAAATTGATTATTGTTGAAACATTTAACAACACTTCATTTAGTTCGTTTCCCATTCTTTTAAAAACCAAATTTTCTCTATGGATAATGCAATGAATATGTCTTGCATTTGGGTAAACCTTTTTAACTCCAGATATAAATCCTGAAATCTTGCCGGTCATTGCTGCTGCACCATCAGTACATACACCAACGCATTTTTCCCATGGTAGCTCATTTATTACAAAAAAAATATTTACAATTTTAAAAATATCAACGCCTTTTGCAGTACCAGAAAGATTTCTGCAAAACAACATATCTTCTTGAAGCTGGAAATTGTATTGATATTTAATAAAAACAATTAAATTTGCAGAATTTGTATTATCAGTAGATTCGTCGAGCTGAATGGCAAATTTACTGCTTTGTTTTATACGTGAAAGTAATGTTAACTTAATATTCTCGCCAATGCAATATATTCTTTTTTTAATTGTCTCATCCGACACAGGAATTTTTTTAAGAGGTTGGACTATAGCTGAACTATGAACTGTTTCACAAATTTTTATCGCTGCTGGTAAAACAAGATCTTCGCCAATTGTGTGAGGTTTTTTTGCTTTTGCAATAAGTAAAGCAATTTCAAAAGAAGCTTTCAGTAATTTGTCATTAAGTTTTGTAAGTTTGGAAAAGAAATTAGTTTGACATTTTAAATCTTTCGCTTTCCTCTCAAAAAAGTCAATTGTTTTATCTTTATATTCACTATGGATAGTATTTAAATGTCTCATAAGTTTTCCTGGTCTCATTGCATC
>PXIH01S0016688.1:16425-26617 GCA_003024985.2 Euperipatoides rowelli
ACTCCATCTACTGTAGTTTAATAATTATGCGGCAACCATAAATATAATGAAAAAGTAGCTTGGCTTCCATTCACATGTATAGATTCAATTTCAGGTAATCAGCTTTGTGGAACTGAACTCTCCACGTTCTTTAAATAGTATCGTATTTATTGAAATTGTGACTATTAAAAAAAAAATCTTCTAACGGATTTTAAAGAAAGAAGTGAACATGGTTAAGGTAGTGAATACCTTAATCATGTTTGGTCTTGTTCCATCATGGTGGAATAGTTATATATTTTTTTTAAATTGTTGAACCAAAATCAGGAAATTCACTGAAACTAATCATTACAATGTTAAGAATATTAGTGTAGACCGGTTGGGAGAATATTGATTTCATTGTAAAGCTGCTGACATATTCATTATGTATATATCCAAAAAATTGAAATCAAGTATATAGATGCTCCATTTACAATGGCCTAATAGATTTATAATTGGCCAATTTTAAATGCTGCAAGTATATAAATAAAGCTAATCATTAATCTCAAATTTCTACTACTAAATTATATATAAATTTGCCAAAATATGTTAAATGAAGGCTAGCTATGTTAAATGAAGACTATTATATTAAGATGCTATAATTTAAAAACAAATGACCCATTATATTGATACAATCCTTAAATTTTAAATATTCATTATACAGGTGAGATATCTTTGAGACGATCTTATTTTGATTATATTAATGAAATACAATCTTCATTATCTATTCAGCATTGAATATTTCTTGTTAAAGTGTAATGTATATTTATTAGCCTACCTGTAATAGTTAAATTTTACATTGTTTTCATTATTCAACCATTGAAACACAAAAACATTAATGTTTTGAGGATTTAGATAAGGATAAGACATTGGGCTATCCATCCTGCACTAGGAAAAAAGGTCACATAATGGCCAATTTCAAGAACTTGTGAAAATAAATAGTGTATACTTCCTTAATTAATACATGCACATCTTAAGCACTCATCATTTTTAAATAAAAAAAGTGATGTATAACTGTTTTATTAGCAGATGATGAATAAAAACTAATCAAATTGCTGAATGCTATAGAAAAATTTTGTGCTGGGCTTTTTATTATGTGGAATTGGTTTAGCAATCGGTTATTTTATGGCTTTACATTATTGTTTTTTCTAAAACTCTGTTCAAAGTACACAATATTCATTCAAGGCTTAATCTCATTGTACAGTGATCAAAAGGAATATATGATATCGAGTCTTATATGTAGTCTAATAAAAAGCAGAATTTTTTTAAAAAACCCATCGCTTATGTAAAGTGATCAGTGGATGATAAAATCAGCCTATGTCATCATTACATTAAAAAAAGGAGTAAGCAACAACAATAAAGCAAACTAATTAATTTTTTAAAACCATTTTCCTTTTGGACAATAAATGCTTAATACAATTTTAAAAGCTTACATTTACAATTCTTATAATACCATGATTGGAAAAAAAATAAAATAATTTCAATATTAACATACCTTTGGCTGGATGTCAGAACACCCAAGTTAAAAAAAAATACGACAAAATATATAAATTAAAAAAAAAAAACACAAGTTGTAAAATAAAGACATACAGTATTTGCTGCTTGTCTGTTATAATGTATAATTCATGAACAGTATTGCCAAATTGTCGAGTGGAAATCTGAGGAATACTGTGACTAGACATAGGAATTGGGTCATTTATTTGCAACATATAATATGACCACATTGTAGCGGGTAATGACAATAATAATATAAAAAATGATTTCAGCTCATTCAATTAAAATGACTGTAATATTCCTTTTCCTATCTTTAAAAAAAAAATCAACATTTTGAAGATATAAAGGCTGGTGCCACACTTACAATCTGATTGCAGCGATTAAAAAAATGTATTTTATAGGAATCATACTTAGGTGATTCGATCATAAAAATACAACAGGCCATCATTGAATCGCAAAATTGTAGACCAACCAGAATATATATTTTTCATTATGCAGCGCCACATCTGCAGTTTGATCACAGCAATGAATAAGATAAAAAACACATAAGACGACAAAAGCTATTTTCTTAAATATAGATGGCTTAATTAAGAACACAATGACTCAATATAGCCTAAGCCTTAGACACTATTCTGATTTAACAACAACAGCCCAGATTAAGTTTATTAAAAAATGTCTAAGAAATCAATATTTTCAGTCAGTCAACTTTTGAGAACATTTCAATGATACTAATATTAAATTGTGTTCATTTTAGTTTTGCACGATAGGTTTGATACGACTCGTATTACATGTCTTGTGAAATATATGAGGAATTAAGGAATTGTCATAATCCTTATCCTTTTTTTTTTTGTGAAGTGCAGGCAGGCAACTTGTATGCGAGATAAATTGTGACTTGATCGCCACGACCAAATCACAAGTATGGTGTCAGCCTAAATGAAGTATATTGACCGAATAGAACTTTAAATTCTGAGCTTGATAAAGACAATAAATAACAAAACAATGCAATGAGATTCTCTTAAAATAAGTGTCTCTGTGTTTTATCATCTTATTTTAGGTTGATTATTGTTCTTCCATTATTGTCAAGTGTCAGTAGTTGCAAAAATAGGCTTTTCTTGTGCGCTAAATCTGTAAACAGTATCTCCATTGATATTAAATGAAATCAAAATGAACTGATGCTTATTTTTGATGCACCAGTCCATAAAAAAAATATATACTGAATATATATGGGTATATACTGTGTATAGGCCTATACAGTATATATAATACAGTTATACAGTATATACCGTATGGCATACAGTATTTAAATACATTATAGTGCTCAAATTTTGGATAATTGGAAGTCCAACTGACTACTGATCTACAATTAATGATAGCCTGTAATCTTGTTTGATGGTCCAAGAGAATGAAAATGACTGCCCTATACCAATATTTAATTTCTAAAGACTTGGTATTGACAATTTTCTAAAAAACTGAAATAAATTGGAAGATCCTGAGGCTTTAAATTGTAAATATCATTAGTTTATTATTGAAATACAAATATATTTTAGTTTATTGTCAATTGAGGTATTATAGCAGCTGAGATGTAAAATTTTAGTATAGGCCTAATTAGTTAACTTTTTTAGGTATTCCGCTGGACCACTTTCAAGTGTTTTTATTGGTCCATAGACATTTTTAGTTATCTGGGACCACAGGATCATCACAAAATTTGTGCACTGTATATATAATAAATGTGTAATTTAACTGTATTTACAATGTATATACTGTGTATAATATAGGACTATTGTATATTGCATAGATTATAATTTCAGAATGAGTGACTCTTAATAAAAAAAAATATCCCCCAAAATGTAAAAAAAAAAAAAACTTAAATGTCTAGAACGGTCCATATTGTTATTCTTGCATATCTGGAATTTCCATACTAAGAAATCTGTTCTTTAAGAAAAATATATCAGTACGGTAATAGCAACAGCTCAATGATCTAGGACTATTTTTTTTATTGTTTCATTAAAAGCATTGTTAATTCTCATTTTACTTATTAAGAAAACATATAAATTTTTAATTGTAAAGGAAAATAAAAAATTTTTTCATGAACAAGATTATGGTCGGTATTATTTTTCATTAGAAAGAAAAAGCGTTTATCCCCGTAAACAATAAAAGTTAGGCTATGACAAAAATGAATTAATTTTTTTTAACTAGTCTGTCTGTGGAATTTCAAATTAGATATTTTTTTAAATTGCTAAACAATATATTTAAAGTCATACATATATACATAAAATGTGTACAATATAAATTCAATTTTACTTGGATAGATCTTCCATTGGAGTCATATACAAGAAGAAATAATCAATAACCATGATTCTAAGATGCGTGATTAGCTAATTATATTTTTGTAGTAATGAATCAGTGCTGGATTAATGAATTTTTTTAAAAAACTATTTCATTTTAAAGGTAAGCTAAGCTGAAAGATTATTAGTATTTTGTCTAAATGAAAATAACTCATGAGAGTACTGAAACTTTAACCTTGTATTTCGAGCAAGAATGGTTATGGAGTTAGCTGAGCAATTACCATTAATAAGTATATTTAAGAGATAATTGGAGTGAATGTAATTTTAGGCTTAACTGTGTCTGTCATAAAATAATTACTGTACCGGTAGTTATTTATTACATATAACATATACTGTGTATATCATCTATTTTTAGATCACTTTTGTCATGCAGATCTACTGTTTTGATTTATATGATAAGCAACCATAATTGAAGATCATGTTTATTTTCATTAGTTCCAAAAATCATTACTACCGCATGAGGGTGTGGTGCCAGGACCTATAACAATGACTTTGTTACAGACAGCATTCTTTCGTGCCTGACGCCATCGCGCCCCAACATCAGTCATTATAGTCGGGTCAAAATGTCATTTATTTATTTTCTATCACAAACCAATTTATTGTTGTGGCTCACCAGTGTTCGTTGCCAAGAGCTGCCAGGCACGCTTCATGCTGTGTACCTGTTATTGCAATAAGTTACCTTATTTACTTTCCTAGTATTTATTCAACAAAAGTAGCTGTATATTGCATTTATTTTTTAGTCCCAGTTGGACTTTTATTAAACAATTTATTTACAATATGCCAAACCCGTTATATTTGTTTTTCTTCCCTACACGCTGAGGTAGCTGGGCTGACTACAATGTTGTCTTTAGGCACCAATGTTTTCTTTGAAATTATTTAATTGTGTTGTTTAGATATTGTATAGTAGTGATTATATACAAGCTATTCTTGTATAGCCTATACTGAATATATATAGGCCTACTGTATATATTGAATAAATAAAGGACATGATATGCTGTAAACAAACTATACACACACTGTATTATAGGGTATATATAGACGGTATATAGGATATACATTATACGGTATAATAGGCTATACACAGTATATACTTATATAATAAATATTTAATTATACAGTATATTTAATGGCAGTTGTGAAATTACATTGTACTACAGTGCCAATAAACAGGCAGCTATTTGCTTACCCATGATTTCTATCATGGGTAAGCAAATAAAATAATAGCATGATTTATAATACTGAACTTAATTATTACACACAAACAAATGAGAATGATTTTTTTCCTCACAAATTTTAATACTGACATATTTGATAATAATTGGAAAATTTCAGGCATTTATAACAAATTAATTGTTTCCACCTGATGTTAATAATTTACAATATTTGTTTTTACCTGATGAAACAATAAATATTTTTACCGGACAAATTGATTTGGATATAAAAATACTTTTCATGGTAAATGTCTACCCAACTTTTTGAAACCATAAAGAAATAAATTATTTTGAACTACATTACTGTCTTGTAAGAAAAGCTATTATTTTTTAAAAAAAAAAAAATCAGCTAAATTTCATCAAAATGAAATTCCAATACATGACGGTTTTAAATATTCTTGCAATACACGATAGATAATTTCCAATGCAAGTGATGATTTTATATTTTTTTTTTTAAACTTGGTGGATAATATCTGGGGAAGAAATTAATTACGGAAAGTTTTGACTAACACATCAGAAATTGGCAGTTGGTGTTTTTTAATTTATGAATATATTATGTGCATAAAAGTAAATGATTAAAACATACAGTATATTTCAGTATGTTCTCATTATCTCAAATTAATCTAATTATCTACTTATAAAATTTGGAGGGTAGTGGAACATGAATTGGGAAATGTCGAGCCAAAAGTTCAAATCTAGGAGAGGATCTTTCAGTTAGGCCAGTGGTTTATTAAAATGACACTACAAAACACTGCCTTTAAACTTAGCAGGATCCTGTTATTTTCAATATTATTTAAAATTTGTTCTTATGACCAGCTTATAGTGGCTATAATAATAATATCTTTAATAAACAATTTATAAGTTGAGTGTCTTTGGATTACTAACTTCAGTAGTTCATGATTAACTTTGAATCAATATTTCTTAATACTTCCTCATACTAATAAATAAAATATGTGAATATAATATAAAAACAATTTGAAATTACTTTTTTTTCTTTGTGATTCACCCTCTCATACTGTCAACTGCAGTATAAAAAGTCAGACTTTATACACTTAAAAATAATTTTGTATTTTAATATTTGGCAATACTGTTTTTTTCTTTTTAAACGTTTCTACAATACCTACATAAATACTATCGGTCCCATTGCATATAAGTTTCAAATGACAATTTTTTTCTCCCTTTCTTCAATAACTTAAAAAAATCTATCAACACAACATTGACAGATTTGCCAAAATTTAAAAAAATATATGACTATTTTTTAAAAGTTGGCTGTGAAAAAATAATACAAGGCTATTGGTAAAAACTATAGAAATAAGTAAAAAAAAAAAAAAAAAGGAATAGAAACTGAGGCACCATAAATAGAAACATTTGGAATGTCCTTTTTTTCATCCTTCAGATAGATCATGATTTAAATAAAACAAAACAAAAATATATTCACACATACATTTTTGCAAAGGGAAGATGAGGGAGGAAATATATTCACACATCATTTTCTTTAAATTAAAAAAAAAAAAAACAATAGTCCAACAATGACATATTTTTTCCCTGAAAGCATTTTTTTTTTTCATTTTGGAAAGAAGCGACACTGACGGTTCTTTAGTAACATGTTTTGCAGTTTTTTTAAAGAAGCAAAAGATTACCAATAAAAAATTCTCCAGTAGAAATCCAGAGTCACAAAATAGGTGGGAATACCACCTTAAAATGGGGGAGTGGCCAGAAGTGGCAGTGTGATGTGACAACTGAGAACTGCCGCCTTATGATGCCCTATAATTGGAACACATATTGAGCTCATTTTGTAATTGAAAAATTTGCATATCCTTCTCTGCAAGGGCTTGCCGCAAGCTATTTATTTCTTCCTGCTGCCGAATGTAGGCTTTTTTCATCTGAAATGATTAGATTTAGAAGAAATCAGATTAGTATTGAATAATTACTGTATATTAGAAAATATATTAAAGAGAGATAAATGTGAATAATAATCCATTAAAAACCTAAAAAAACTAAAAAAAAAACTGTATTATACCTTCTAAAAGAACTTGAAGATAATAAGTACAATTTTTGTTAATAAAAGTATATTGCCAAGAATGCTTTAGGCTATATTTACCCAATTAAAGCATTAAATTGAGATGGTTAAAACTTAGGGGTTGTGTTTTTGTTTATATAATAACTAGCGAATAAGCCCATAACACCAAAGATTTTTTTTTTAATCTAAGAGAAAACGCCACTTAAAGTTTCTAAAAATAGTTTCCGTGCCGAGCGTAGATGGCGCTGTTACTGGCTTTGGAACACGATCATATTCCAATTAGAGTTTTAGATATACTGGAATTTCATATTCCTGTCTGAAAAAATTAAAAAACAAACAAACTGGATGGAACCATGTTCAGAATAAACCAACATACAGTAAATAGTTTTACATGTTTTAAATTTAATTACCAGCGTGTAGCTCTTTCTAAAGATGGGTGTTCATATCTTGATATTCTATCAGATAACTACAATACGGTAGCATTCATCTTCTGCTATTTAAAAATGCTGTATATCTTTCTTAGAACAATGATTAGTATTTTTCATTATTTTCAATTTATTTCATTTTCTAGTTAGTAGTTAGCCCTTCCTACAGATAGTTATGTTTGTCTGAGATACTGTTATGGCCTAATGTGCAACTTTACAAACTAGACACTAAAGCAACTATGTGGCCGAATTGAGGCCCTTCTGAAGTTTGCAGGGAAAAAAAAACCTTATCAAACCTGACAATAAAGTCAACAAAACGTCGACAATCAAAAAGAGAAAAAAAAAAGCTTAATCAAACCCGACAATAAAGTAAACAAAACGTCAAGACAACCAAAGAAAAAAAACAAAAAAGCTAATCAAAATATTTACAGCCCACAATAGATTAGTAATATTTTTTTACAGCCGGACAAACAATTTCAGTTCGACACCACTGAGATGCTTTAGTGACTAAAGCATCTGCCTAGGATCCATTAAAAAAAGGATCTGGACCTGGTAAAATATTTTGGTGTTTTAAGCAGGGGCATAAAAAATTTGTCTAAGTTAACTCGTTTTTAAATAGAAAAACAAAATAAACATTTATTTATTTCAAAATAGTTACAAACTAGGTACATAAAAAAGAGAAGTGAAAACAAATATTATGGATATTTTATATGATGCAACTTGAAGTAGATAATACACAACAAAATGATATTCAATTACTGTATATCATATCAACTAGCTAATAATTAATTATATCTCAAAGTATTCAATTATAATATATATAAAAAATGCTAAATAGAGGGTTATCCACCAAATGTGGTCAGATTTGTACAATGTTCTGAGTTAACTTTCAATACACTCTTGTTTCAGTTTCATTTACTGATCAAATTCCATGAAATTTACTAATGTGTGCTTAATTTAACTGGTGCCCAAGATACCATTCCTATGTTATCTAAAATGTTTTTAGCCAAAAAAAAAAAAAAAATTGCCGAATTACATATAAAGCCGTTTTTATCATTCTAAAATTATGCTAGCTTTTTTCTTTTTTGCTCCATTATTATTAATTGCAGTTTTCATTTAATTGTTCTCTTTGAAAAAAGCATGCATATTTAATTAAAATTATACTAGCGTCTGAATCTCAGACCTACCCTTGTCATGCAACCTATTAGACAATCTACTAACCTTAACCGTACACTGACCCTAACTCCTACATGAATATAATTGCCAATTAAGGGATCTCGAACCTTAACCGTACACTGATCCCAACTCAACTTAAATATTAAAGCATAAATAACAGGCAAACAGAGGTTGGCTTGCATGCCGATCGCCGATTAGCTGATATTACAATNGTAGGTCTGAGATCCAGACACTATAAATTGTTTATAATAGATGCTCACAAACATTGATAAATGTTATTTGATATAAAATAATGTCACAATGTACAGTTTCTTTAACGATAAATGCTTTTTTAATCCTAAAATGATTTTAGCAATCTTTGTTTTCCATCAATTACAATATTAATTAGCATTATGTTAGGGTACAAACTACTTTAAAATAAATGTTTACATAGAAAAAAACTGTAAAGTACACACTGTACAGATTTTTCTATTTTTTTTAAAAAAAAGAAAGTAAAAGGTATACTGCCAGCAAAACATTATAGCGAATCTGCACAAAATGGGCATTCAAGTAGAAACAATCTTAAGCGAAAACAATATTGATTTTTAACGTTAACCACAATTACCTGTACTATATCTACAGTTTGCACCATACAGTGTACTTCGTATACTCACAGATAAACATTACACAGAATATATATCATATACTTTATACAGTAAATACTGTGTATTTATGAGCCTGAGAGTTCAAAACATAAACAAAAAAACCTCGTTGCAGACTTTAGATGGGCTCTTGAAAGTAAAAGCAGATTAGACTGTATGCAAAACTTTTAGAACTGGATAACATATTTAAAAATAAATAATTACATTTAAATTCAATAGCTTACCATTATTATTTTAAATAAAAATATATAAATAGATGGGGGGAAATGTAAAAAATTTGTCAATCTTTATTATTTTGCTAATAAAATTTAGGTCTTAGAAGTGTAGTTCATAGATTTAGTTTAAATTTAGTAAATAGTAACTTATAAAAATTTTTTATAAGAGATTCAGAACTCATCTCCACTATTAAACTTCAGAAAAACAAGATTTTTTTTTTTTTTTAATGGAGATTATTTTCTGGGTTAATTGTTACTTGGTTGTATGTATATTTCTTAGGCTATTTATGTTGTTACATCTATCATTTTGTTAGCCTGAAGGTTAGGCTGTAAAAAATGCTAAGCTAAATCCAAATATAGCATATCAATACTTAAGTTCCAATCCTAATCTAAATAATTCAATAAACGAACATTCAAATATTCATACATACCCAGCCCCGGCTCCAGGTATTTTGCCACCCAAGGCACATTAAGATCTTGACGCCTTAATAAAATTTGCTTAAATATATTTAACCTACAAGCGGTCGCGCTGTCGTAAATCTTACGAAAAATTCAATTTTTTATATGTGTCTATGTGTATGGACTTGTANGTTTATCTCTGCCTTCTATTCCTAAAACTAACTCCCCACTACAATATTGGTAGGTTTTTA
>PXIH01S0016697.1:7312-19691 GCA_003024985.2 Euperipatoides rowelli
TTTTTTTAGAGATGAACTAAGAACTTGAACTTGTTCTTTTTTAAAATGAACTTTTCCAATCACTGCATATTATATATACGATAGTAGGCTATATGGTGCATGTAATTAACATTGAAAAAGTAGAGGCTATATTTTATTTTTTTCTTCAGATATTATTATTATTACTTGGTTTTATTAATAAAGTAAGATTAAACTAATAAAAGTACCTACAGTGTAATTAATAGGCTAAATTTGATAAAAGTCCTAGCCTACATATGGGTGTGGGCTTTTTTTACAAATGGTAAATTGGTGAAATTAAATGCATGGAAATTGAAAAGGAACAAAAAGAAGAAAAAACTAAAGTTCCAATGATTTGACTTGACGTTTGCCATATTTTCATCGCTGATTTGCCAATCTAATGTATCCTGAAAGCAACATTGCGTAATCATCCAGTCATAGTCGAGCAAGGAGCTTCATAAGAATTGAAAGTGGAAAAATAAAATCAAGAATTTGGAGTAACAAGATAGTTATAATATATTTAAAAAATAGAAGCCTTTAGGTTGTTGTAACAACGTCATTACCTCTGTGTGTGTTATTCACAATCTGCCCGACTCCTCACAGTAAGACTGAAAAATAAAACCTACTACAATCCATTGCAATAAAGGTGCTCATAAAAACAAACCCATCTAACCTTGGAGTTAGGTAGAGAGATAGGGTTGATAAAAGCACAATAAAGATTAAAAATTCTGAACAACTCACATGGATAAATGTTAATGGACCAGAACAAAGTAAGATTCTACAATATGTAAAATATAAGTATCCATTTAAATCCATCTCATTAATAAATCCAGAATGAGAAAAATGTATTTTTATCATCGCTGGAACTTATAAGATCAAAATAAAAGTTATAAACTGAAAAGAAATGAGTATTTGCAAACTGTTTATAGAATATATACAGTACATGTAGAAACACAGGCGCAGCAGGGATGTGGCTAAGGAGGTAGTGGAGTTTCCCCTGAAACATTGTCTGAAAGTTGGAAGATTTTGTGTTGGTAGTTGGGAAAAACCTAGTTGAAGAAGGAAAAACTGTTAAATAGTTCCGAGTTCTGAATTTTAGGAGTCAGAGTTACGAAAATACTTATCCCCTCCCCCCCTCAAATAAAAATCTTTATCTACAGCCCTGAAAGTCAGGCAGGTCTAGAAACTGGCAATATAATCCACATTTGAGTCACGTGATCAAAATTGATAACAGTCTTAATTTTTTATTTACAGTCCTAACCTTACCGTAACCCTGAACCCTATATCCTACTATGTATTAAACCCACTATTATAATATAGAGGTGAAATAATACTTTTTTGATCGGTTTCGAGAATTTTGACACAACTTCCGACAGTCATACTGTAATGACAAATACAGTACATGCACAGATGTAAAAAATATGGTATAATGTGGATTATATTAGGCGTGTTCATCATTAGATTTTTGTC
This sequence comes from Euperipatoides rowelli, assembly GCA_003024985.2. Classification (NCBI taxonomy): domain Eukaryota; kingdom Metazoa; phylum Onychophora; class Udeonychophora; order Euonychophora; family Peripatopsidae; genus Euperipatoides; species Euperipatoides rowelli. The sequence continues at coordinate 8,780 of PXIH01S0016697.1, forward strand.
AATGCATTTACTTACTTTGGTTTGTACCTAGTCATGTGAACATGTAATTTTATAGAAGAATGATCAAAGTTAGTACTCGATCATAATAAAATAGCATGCTTTTATGAAACAATTATTTCAATGCAAGGGAAGATAAAAATTCTGATTAGTAAAATGAGCGGAAAAAAAATGTGTGTATCGAAGACTATTTCACAAAGTCTGCCATTTTCAAATTACTACATTAATCCTTTCAGGTAAGGTCTTGTGCAGCGCTTACTTAAGGGACTATTTAAAATCAATGTATTTTCCCCCAAAAAAATGAATGTAAAATTAATGATTAGGATTGCAGATGACTAAAAAAAAAAATTATTGCTGCATCGTCATCTAAATATTGTAATCACTCAGTTTTTACATAACAATTTCAATTCACAGTGAAAGCAACGATAACTTTTTTTTGTCCACCATTTTGAAATCAAAATCTCACGAAGCAACCTAGCAGGGTCAGAAAGTTTGAAACGAAACACATAAAATGAACAAGATTTTCTAATGACGAACAGTCTAGTTCGTGTCATGCGCTTAATGACGAACGAAAATGTATCAAATTATTTAAAGAATTCAAAAAGTTGGCTATTGATGAACGTGCTAATTGCCAGTTTCTAGGTACTTCTATTGTATTTTCTGACAGGCAGTCTTGCTAAGTTGCCATTACATACCGGTATCTAATCGGGTATCTAATTATTATAGCTTGTACATAAGCGTAGTACAATATATATCCTATTTCTTAATTGGAATATAATTGTGCACCGAATACGGTGACAGCGCCATGGGAACTATTTTTTCTCTTAAATTAAAAAAATGAAGAAAAATGTTTGATGCCCGTGTAACGGGCTTAAACAAAAAAAAAAATGTTTGATGCCACGTGCTTAAACAAAAAAAAAAAGATGCCCATGTATATGGCTTATTCGCTAATAAGGAATTATTTAGTTTAGAAAGGTGCTTGCTACTGCACATTACATTTTTTCCTGAAAAAAATGTTATTGTTAAAAGAAAAAGACTTAATTTTTAAAAAATAATGATTTTCCATCTTGTCCTACATACTGTATCAGGAAGTAATATCTGATAAATCAATTAGATTTTTTTTTCTCTCATTTCATTATGAGTTTTAGAAAATCTTTTAAAAGGTAGACTGGAGTTAATGAATAGTTTGATCATGTTGTATCAACTGTATATTGTAGTTACAGTGTGTGTTCTATTATTTGATTAATGAGCCATTCATCAGTGTGTCTCACAAGAGAGATTACATTTAGTTGTAACCAAAAAAAAAACTTATTTTTTTATTATATTTTTCATTAATTATAAACGTGTTATTTTTTTAGCTCAAAATTAATTTTCATAAAAATGACTTCACATATAAGCTAGCTTACCTTTGATTCTCATGATTGTTTATTACTATAAGGCTTTTGTTTATATTTTAATAATGATTATTTACATCCTGATATTGTAGGATTTTTTTTTTATCTAAAGATAAACTAATCTTTGACTAATGTTCTTGTTAATGTGATTCCCCTCATTATCTTGATTTGTCTTCATTTCCATCACTGTGTGGGACAAGAGACCCACGTCAGATTTGGCCTAGTTTGATTTATAACCAGACAGGAATACATCAGCTCTTACGGAAATGAGAAAAACAAGACAATTATAATCAGTTAGAGGGTGGTAATTTATAAATGTAAAGAGTTAACTCATTTTTTTCCCCTACTCTTTGGATTATTTAGACTTGTTTAAAACTTTTTTTGATTACTGGAATTTTACAAAATATCTCATTTATTTTCATCTCTTCCTAATATTTTTTATATACAGTGTGTCCATAATTTATTTAACTTTAACAGATAAATAATAACAAATGAATTGTAAATTTTAAAAAAAAATGTTCTCCCCACAATTGTATAGGCTAGGCCTGATCTTACATAATGACAAACTTATTTACACCCCACTCATCTTTATTTTTCAGTTTTTTTTTTTTAAATATAAAAAAAAAGATTAAATTAAAACTTGTGAGTGAATATTCATTTATAATGATTCACTTTTAATTTTATTATTCTTGTTGTTAATATCCAAAATGAGGCAGAAAGTAAACAAGTGACATTATACCATATGTTACATATTGATCAAAAACGCAATAAAGTAAAATATGTTTAGTGAGGAAACAAGGGAGTTAGTTGACAAATAAGAAAGTTTTTCCTTCTTTATAACAGATGGCAGGTCAGGATGGTTGATTTAATTTAATGAAATCTGATCAATAAAACAATATTAGTATACTGTTCTTCTGATAATGAACATTAAGGTCATTAACTTCTTGCTCTAATGTTATTAAAACAAATCTTTTCTTATGAAACGTTCTTTTATTATGTTAAATAAAATGAAATTGATTTAAGTTTAATCTTATGGATAATTACAATATATATATTAATGAATTTAAAGCAAATCTTAATGAATTTACAGTAAACAATAAAAATAGAAAGGGAGTAAACAAAGGAGTTTATCCCTTCGTTGACTTTTTTACATGGGAAAAGTTTAAATGTTGAACGATTACTTTAATGCTTTAACTTTTTTTTAATATATATTTTCTAAAGTAAATTGATTTGACTACAATAATTTAATTGTTTTAAACCAAAATAGTCTACTTTACCTAAATAATTTTGATGTTCGACACATAAAACATGAAGTTTGGATTTGAAATTTTCCAACTTTTTTTTATTTAAACTTTAAGCAAGCAATTGCCAATTAGAATATTACTTATGCTANTGGATTATTTAGACTTGTTTAAAACTTTTTTTGATTACTGGAATTTTACAAAATATCTCATTTATTTTCATCTCTTCCTAATATTTTTTATATACAGTGTGTCCATAATTTATTTAACTTTAACAGATAAATAATAACAAATGAATTGTAAATTTTAAAAAAAAATGTTCTCCCCACAATTGTATAGGCTAGGCCTACACTGTTACTTAGCATTCCCAGCATGCACATCATACAGGTCAACTCAAACATATCTGGTTTCAGGATATGCTTCAATTCTCTATTTCCAGCAGGATACCCCCCCCCCCCATCCTTACAGCCACACACTGGGCCTTACAGGTGTGTAATTTCCTCAATGAGAATTTTCCAAAATTTTGGATCAGTCGAGCTTGACAAATTACATGGCCACCAAAAAGTCCCCTGACCTAACTCCCCTTGATTTCTTTCTGTGGAGCTGCATAAAGGACCAAGTGTATGCAAAATAGATAACTAGCATGGAGGAATTACAGGACAGGATTGTCCATGTTTTGAACACAGTATCAGAGAAGATGTTAAATGTTTGGAGAGAAATCAAGTACAGACTAGATATTCTTAAAGCTACAAAAGGAGTACATGTAGAAGTTTACTAGTCATGATCCCAAATGTTTGTAAACATGGAGGAATTAGGGGACAGGATTGTCCAGACTTTGATTACAGTATCAGAGGAGATGTTAAACAATGTTTGGAGAGAAATTGAGTACAACTAATATTCTTAGAGCTGCAAAAGGATCACATGTGGAAGTTTACTAGTCAAATTCCCAAATGTTTGTAAACATGGAGGTATTATAGGACAGGATTGTCCAGGTTTTGAACACACTATNAGAGAAGATGTTAAATGTTTGGAGAGAAATTGAGTAGGCTACAGACTAGATATTCTTAGAGCTACAAAAGAAGAACATGTGGAAGTTTACTAGTCACGATCCCAAATGTTTGTAAACATTTGGAATTACAGGACAGGATTGTCCAGACATTGACCACAGTATCAGAGGAGATGTTAAACAATGTTTGGAGAGAAATTGAGTACAGACTAAATATTTTTAGAGCTACAAAAGGAGAACATGTGAAAGTTTACTAGTCAAATTCCCAAATGTTTGTAAATATGGAGGTATTATAGGACAGGATTGTCCAGGTTTTGAACACAATATCAGAGAAGATGTTAATATTTGAAGAGAAATCGAGTACATAGCCTACTAAATATTCTTAGAGCTAAAAAAGTTTACTAGTCTTAATCCCAAATGTTTGTAAACATGGAGGAATCATGGGACAAGATTGTACAGGCTTTGAACACAGTATCAGAGAAGATGTTAAATGTTTGGAGAGAAATCGAGTACAGATTAGATATTCTTAGAGCTACAAAATGAGAACATATGGAAGTTTACTATTCACAATCCTAAATGTTTGTAAAAAAATCTTTTGAATTTACAAACAATGTTAACTGTTTTCAATATTTGTTTATAGTTTTTTTTTTTTCTGTATCAAGTTTCTTAATCAGGTGAATAAATTATGGACACCTTGCATATCCTACATTTTTATTAAGATTTGAGCTCACAAAAATAATAAAATGGAAAAAAAAATTAACATGGCTGCCACTTTGAAAGAGTTTAATGTTCATGTTGATCTATCTGAGTTTTTGTAAGAGGAAAATCATATTTCATCAAGATGAAAAGTCAAAGACATTAGCTAAACTGCAGCCTTGCTTTCAGTGAATAGTGGAAGCTAAAAAGCTCTTGCATTTAGTTGAAAACATGTGAATGTCCTTGGTTTCCGTAATGATCAATCTGCTAATTTAATTTTCTTTTTAAAACGTTCCCAAAAATTGTAAGCGTTATTTTCCCGTTCACTTAAAAAAAAAAATTGGGATAAACCTATACATTATTTAAAATCAAAATTTAATGTACATTGTAAAATAAGTACACCCGAACTTCAATCTGAGTTGTAGTTTAGTTCCTAAATTATACAATTCAAATTGAAATGGCTAGAATAGAATTCTTTAAAATACTGTTTTTCAAAATGGCACACTTATTTGGTTGACATGGAAACACTCTCTTGAACCTTAGATGAGGTTAAAACTAGGGGGCGCTGTTGCATGGCACAGTTTGGATTTTTCAGAGTGATCAAAAGGTTTAAGTGTGGTGACCGTGCACTTTATCTAAATTTGGCCAAGAATTAGGGGTGGCATTCTTATTTGGTGGGGCGCCCTTTGACCGCATTCTACGGTATACGGTATTATAAAGAAATAAAACTGAGATGAGTTTGATAAGCATTATTACAAAAATGTAAATTATTCTAAATCAAATTAAAATTAAAAATTTTCTTCGATCTTATTAATATATGCACTGATGATTCTATAGGTGTAAAAAAAATTGATTTAAACCAAGGCAGGTAATTGTATTGGAGAAATTATGGTCAGGTTCCTTATCTGCCCACCAACACCAACGTCATTAATGTTAGGACTTGCGCGACAACTAAAACATAGTAGCCTGTGGAATTACTATTTTTCTTGCCAATTTTAGTATATTTTCTTTACAGTCCTAACCTTACCGTAACCCTGAACCCTAGGATAATCTAGAGGTAAAATAATATTTTGCTGAGCGCCAATCTGGTTAATTACAACTTACTACCATCAGCCATATTGGTGGGCAGATAACGGAATTTGACCAAAATTATTATGTCATCAGTGAAATGCTAGTAATAAAAAAAAAAAGAAATTATTTTGATGGGACTTATTGACTCCTACTCCCCACTAAATCTATACCTAGAGCTTTATTTGTTAAAACTGAGATTATTGGGCTCTTCAAATTCTTAGTTCAACACTATCGATTTTTTTTTATCCTTATAAATAACTTGTTAGACTATAATGACCTTGCTTGGGTAGGCAGACAAGACAATAATTGTTCTGAGATTTCACTTAACTTTTTAAGACAAGGTTTGTCTCCAGTATCCAAAGTTGTTAATAAGTTGAAGCTATTTGTTGTCTGGGTTTTAAAATAAATTAGTGGAATGCATAAGTGGTTAAATAGCCAAACAAAATTAATATTTAAATAATTTTAAATATTACTGAAGGAAAATAATCTCATTAGAAAGATTAACCCTTTCAATCCTGTTTAGGAGAAACCACTGTTTAAACTCTGAAAATATTATCAAGATTCTGTTTTCATTATTTTGAAGAGTTTGTTTGATTTTCCTGAATTCCTTGTTCACGTTGTTTCAGTCCATTTGCTCAGAAAAACTATCAGTATAATGTAATAGTCGCATTAGGGTGTTGGTTCCCAATTAAAATGATTAAAAGATAATCACGATCAACATACTGTATGCTCTTTTTTTTTCTTTTTTCTTTTAATAAACTATTTATAAATACTTTATGGGCACTTAAACTTGAATTCATCAAAATAAAAATTTTACAATAGCACACTAGTCTTGAAAACACTTATAATGTCCATATTTTTTTACCCTATGGTTTCGTAGTTGATTATATCCAAATCCTGTTAATGATTATGGTTAATAGGAAAGGCTAAGCATTCTAGTCTAAAGCATCTCTTGTTTTTATCCATACCAGTTCATAAGCCAACACATCTTTACAGTTCAATGGATTGTCAAGATGATATTCGGCTTTATATGATGATGGATTACGATGAATATGAAACAAATGGAAACCTTGTAGTTCTAACGTTTAGACATCAGGATGTACCATACATAAGGAACTGTTGTTGAATTAATGGGACATTTTATATAGATTTCAATAAACAATTGCTTTAAAATGCCACTTTCATATAATTTGGGAAGTGCTTTCCATTCTTCAAACTCAATATCAAATTTCAAGAAGCTGATAGACCTATTTTGATGTCCCAGATGATACACAATGCTTTCCCGTGTCTTCATTTCCCAGTGTTTAGTGGTAAAATTTATTTACCGGCCACGCACATGCAAGGCTCCCTCACAGCATGCTCTTTTCTTCGTTAAAAATATATGTATTAGTAAAAACCATATAAATAGGGTCGAGATAGCATGTTATCTTTCGCAATATTCATACATTGATCCTCGGGATATAACTATTTGATAAAATGAAAAATAATAATGAGAAAATGGTGTAACAATTTTTACAAATCTTATTTAAACATATACAAATTTCCAAATGTCACATACCTCTCAAAATACATTTCTTTGGTAAAATGCTATTCTAAATTTGTTGAAAATAATTGGATCCTGACAAGTTTTTTATTTAATAAAGGTTTACTAAATAAAAAAACTTGTCGGGATCCAATTATTGTATTGCAACAACAATGGTTTTACTCATCATCTAATAGCAATTTTACCCATAATTCATTAAAATATACCCACAATGCATTTCATCATAACAGGGCCTATGATGTTCGTCACAGAAATTGCCAAACATTTCCGAAGTTTCTTGAAAGAGTTTGTGTTCCTGATGAAGAGGAGTGTGGCTCATTTACATATTTAACAATTTGATATTATTTGTGAATATTCCCAAAGGTGGGTGTGTCACTGTTCATCGATTTCAATATGGCTACCATAAATCCAAGATGATGTTCAAATTTTGTTTACAAAGTGCTCCAACTTAGGAGGCATGATTTTACATCACTTGAGCCTAATATAATCTGGATGTGACATCATCTTGATGCGAAGAAGATGTGCCAAATACTTTGAATTTTTTGAATTTTCAATTTTTACTATTTTTTTTCTGACCTGTAAAACTCAAATATGACATCACAAAGGCCTGTGCTTTGGTAACTCAGTAGAATGCCTCTGTGACATTGTGAATATCAATTTGGAAGTGGATGTGATGTTGTTTAGATGAGCAGTTTAATGCACAAAAAAAACTTGTAATTTTTTTTTTCCATGATGTTTGTTGATCTGTAAAATCTCTTACTTGTCGCACTTTAGCATTCCAATCATCCATTATAATAATCACTTCTTTAAATTTCTTCTTTTGTAACAGATCTTCTAGAAAATTATAGAATTGTTCAATTTCATCTTCATTAATCTCTCTCGTGTTGGGGCATAGACCTGTACCATTAGTAGATTTATTTGCTTCTCTTCAACTCTTATTACAATTATTCTTTCAAAAAATTTCCATACATCCCTCACTTGTCTTGCTATATCCTCTTTCATTCTGAATCCTATTCTTCTTCTTTTCTTTCCTCCTTTGCTGTGATTACTCTAAAGTTCTCTCCTCTAATGGTAGAGAGATTTTGTTGCTAGAACGTTTCGGATATTTCCAATATCTTAATTTCCATTGCATCATTTAATTAAATACCTGCTCTTTTAAGACCTCATATTTCATTTTCAAGTCCTCCAACCTCTATTCCTCTTCTAATTACTATTAATCTCTTATTGCTATGTACTTCACTGTTGATGGTTCACAGGGTAACTAATTTGACATGTCCAACCTTAAGGGATAGTGAATTACATTGATTGACAGTCTGATTCATGGCAGTTTTTCCAATTTACACGTCTAGCTCACAGGATACTGGATTGTGCTGGCAGATCGCATGGCAAATTCAAACGGTCTTATATTGCACAAGAGCCCCAAAAACCAGGTTCAGGATATGTAATCAGTTTTTTTTTATCTCCTAGTTAAATTGCCTTACTGAGCTGAATACTCCCATCTGCCCCAATGATTGTCCGATTATGTTTATTCATTACTCACAGCTATCCATTACAGCGTGTCTTTGATGGGAATTCCATTATCCGCAGACTGTGGACCCACCTGATTGCATTCAGCTCTGCACTTAGGAAAATCCCAATCCGAGAAACAGTAATATATAACATATATATTTATTTTCATTTTTTAAAATATATTTTTCTGAAATAAAACAAATATTCTTGAATGCTTTTTCTATTCAAATATGACTTGAAAAATGAATATTCAGGTATTGAATATTCATCCTGTTCCTACCCCTAGTTGTTGTAGTAGTTTTGGTAATGGTAATAGTTATGTTAGAGGTAGTAGCTGTGTTAGCAATAGTAATTTTGTTAACAGTATTAGGCTAATGGTTGTAACATTAGTTGTGATCATAGCGGTAGTATATGCTGTATTAATTGTAAGCATAACCGCAGCAGTAGTGTAGCACTAACATACAATAGCAATAGTAGTTGTATCAGTATATATGTTAGTAGAAATAGTTGTGATTATGGTAGCTGTGTATGTGGTGGTAGTAGCAGTAATGGTAATAGCTGTAATGATAATAGTTGTGGTAGTCACAGTAGTGCAGATATCATTAGTAGTTGTAGTAGGAGGAGGAGATTTGTATCAACAGCACAAGTTGTATATTGTTGGTGGTGAGAAAAGTTGTAGTTTTGATCATGTCAATAGTTGTGAAGTATTTGTAGGGGTAGTAGTCAAGGGTGTCCACAGAAACAAATTCATGGCTGGGATTTTTTTTTTTTTTTTGGTTGTTCAAACATTTTGATATGTTTTTTTTTGTTGTTGTTGTTGTTATTGTACTAATGTTTTGATAACCTTTTTGTTGTCATTGTTGTTGTGCCACATTTTTTCATAAGCACAACTCAGGTCAAGCTCTTGGTGGAAGTTGTGTTACTGGTAATGTTAATTATGATGGCATTGAGAATAGTTGTGGTAGCAGTAGTTATCACAGCTGTATTTATGACAGCTGTAGTTGTGCCAGCAATAGTTGTCATAGTTATAGTATTAGTAATAGTTTCAGTTGCAGTAGTAATAGCAGTGCTGGTACACATAACAATTGTAGTGATGTTGGTAATAGATGTGGTAGTCTAGTTGTAATGTAAGTAGTTGTGATAATGGTCGTCCTTGTATTAACATTACTAGATTAGGTGGTGATAGTAGTAATGATATTGATAGTAGTAGTTATGGTAGTAGTGATAGTAGTAAGTTGTCTTATCAACAATAGTGGCGGCAGTGGTGTGAGTTCGGCAGTAGTATTGACAACAGTGTTACTAGCCTTTTTGTGATGATGATAGCAGTTTTAGTAGCTATTACAATAGTTGCAGTAGTAATAGCAGTTATATTATTGGCTNTAAATTTAAACCCAGTTTATTTTGGTTTTAATANTTAGAGCAACTTATTCTTTTTTACTCAACTGAACAATAACCTAGAATTGCCTTGTTAACATCTATCTACTCATTAATTTACTAATCTTTAAAGACGAAGTATTAAATTCCCTAAAGCCAGATACTGTATTATTATTATTACCTCATTAAGATAAATAATATTTACATGAACTATTGACTTCCTGTTATTAAGCTTTATGTTTAATTGTGCTAATTAAAATATAATGAAAGCCAAATGACAGTTCTAATTCAAACGTGATGATGGAAAATTAATTCAGCTTTGAGAATATTTAAAACTATTTAATAATAAATGATTAGTAAGGTATGTGTTTATGGACATTTACTGTATATGGTTGATTGTCATTTCCGATTATAATCAAGTATAACCATCTCTTGATGTTTTTTGTTTTTGTTGTGATGGCGTTTGTATATCCAATCTCAAATTCTCCAGTGTCATTATAAATATTCTTAATAGAATAAATTCATTTATTTTTCTTTGACTACCAAGAAAAATAAAAAATAAGTAGGCTAGTTCAGATGCCATGTATTTAATTAATTTCTAGTATTTTTAAAAATATATATTTATTTATTTATTCTATACATACTTGCTATTATATAATTATACAATACTACATTGTAGAGAGAGAAAACATATTACATAAATTGTAATTAAGAAATAAATCTTAGTATGAGTACATTAGGATTCGATCACATCCTTGTTTTGTCTTTATAATTTATTTTTCACCTCAGTGGTACTACTCGGTTATCCCGAAAGACTATTTTTTTAGGAAATTAATCATAAATGTCTTAATTTTAATACTGTAGACTAGGGATGGCAAATAGGTGAAACGGGTTCTGAAGACGGCACTTTAGAGATTTTTGGCGGCACGGCAGACGACACCCAACAAAAATTTCAAAGTTTAAAAATCTCCACATCCAAAAAAAAAACCTCATCAAATCTGTCAAAAGGTAAACAAAACGTCCTTACAACCAAAAAAAAAAAAGCTCATCAAATCTGTCAAAAGGGAAACAAAACGTCCTT
>PXIH01S0016719.1:0-17416 GCA_003024985.2 Euperipatoides rowelli
TAATTATAGGAATTTTTCAAATAATCGAGGTAGATTTGACAGGGGTAATTATAGGCAAAGGGATAATTTTAGACCAAACAGAGGTAGATGGCACAGTGAGATGCAACTTCAAGCTTAAGCTTTACAACAAATTGTTATCCGAGTGCTTATCACAATAAACATTGTTTAGTTGTAGACTTCATGCAATATCAAAACATCTTTTTTTTTTTTTCACTTTTTTTTTTTTGCTTTAGGCTGATATTGTGTTCTGTGGCTTATGTCATGGCTTACTATTACTGGAACCAGGCTCAGGCCTGACCAAAAATGCATTAATAACCTTCCAAAAAGAGCATATGGACTTATAGTCATGGATCATGACTATAAATCTAAATCTCATGCCTTGTTGACCGTGGAGTTAGAATATAGAAATTTCCTATTCAAGAATTTTGCTCTTAATTTTTTTTACTCTTTCTCTCCTGAGCCTATCTAAAATTTCTGGAAGAGAAATAAGGATTTCCGAAACTTTGAACTGTCACCGGCCAAAACTAATTGATTTATGACGTCAAAACAATGCTAAAAGTCTTAAACTCTTAATTTGATTTTTTTTTTTTTTCACTTTTCTTATTCCTTCCTCTAATTCTTAATTTTTGGGTAAAGGATCAAATTTCTATATACAATTTATGCAAATAAACATTAAAATTTTGAAAGTTCTTTTAAGCAAAAGTAAGTTAAAATTCACATAAACCTCCAGCACACTATTCTCCAAATTTTTTATTTATTTAAAAGTTAATGACAATTTAGAATTCTTACTTTCATATAAGCAAACTCCTTGACAGCTGCTAGACGGGATAAGTATAACCATGATACACTCTGGCGATGTTGCAAATAATCACGTTTCTCCTTCAATTTTCGAAATGAAGTCCGTCCAAGCCTTTAAAAACATTTAAATAAAATAGATTAATATATTTTAATTAAATTAACAAATATGGTATATCTATAGATGATTCAAGTAGGTAAAGCATTTATGTAGGGTTACTGGATTTCTCGACTGTCAAACCAGGACAATTTTTGCCAAAAAAAAACATAGGATTGTTGATAAGCTTTTTTTTTTTTTTGGTAAAGGACATCTTTTATGAGTTCATATATTTAATAATAATGCTTTTAATTAATTAATTTATTTTTGAAAAGTGACTTCCTCCAAATCAACATATTTTAATTATTTCAAATATCGGCTTATTACAAACAAAAATATTACCTAAGGTAACAAACAAATACAGTCACTTTGAAAAGTACCATAATTTATATTAATATATTAATTAGCTCTGCATATTTCTTTTTCTAAAACAAATTTATAGTTTATAAATCAACTTATTTCAAAAACATATTCCAGTTATCGTATAGCTTTACATACTAAATTAAAAACATAATATAGACTAAGATTTTATATAACAAATAGATTTTGAAATTATATATTAGGCCTATATGCAATTTTTGTGATGAGAGGTAGATCATTGATTTCCAACTCAGAATTTTAGAGTTAATACTATAGAATTGTCGGTCTCATCTGACACCGTTTGTTCTTAAAGGCAATTAATTATAGGCCAGCGTTATTCATACGGGGATATAGTTCATATTAGTATTTATATCCTTTTTATATTAAAATCATTAACTTTTAATTTCAGCCTAATAGTATGTATCCATTTTTAGATGAAATATAAATTAGAATAGAAATTTTGTTATAAAACGTACTGTATTTCAAATTTTAAAATGAAAGACAGAAAGTCCATTAAAAAACTACATTACCTTTATATTTACACTAGAAAATTGTTCAAGTCGACCATGTTTGTTTGTGTGTGTAAAATGACAGGCGCATAGTCTTCCAAATAACATCTATTTTAATCACGCTTGAAAATTTTGACCCAAATTCCATAAAACATGCAGCAATGTGTGCTCGTGTTTGCAAGTCAAGAATGAAACATACAAGAGAAAATAAATGTTATTTCTAAGACATCAAGCTATTGTTTAGTTGTGAATATTTTGATAAACTTTTTATTTTTATTTGCATGAATGTCCCTTAGGAGTCCCTTAAGTTACTATTGACCGAGGTAATCTTGCTCCTACCCCTCTCTCACATTACAAATTTGGCACCTCCCCTTAAAATATTTTGCCTCCCCCCTGGTGGTACCCGAGGCAGACACCCCCTTCGTCCGCCTCTGAATCAACAGTCCCAAAACCTCTTATCAAGACACAGGGATTTGAGGTATAAAATCGGGACAATTCCGGAAAATCGGGACATCTGGCAACCCTACATTTATGGCATAACATACTTTAAATGTGTCACATATTTTATGGAATTTTTTCACTTTAAATTTGATCTTTATTTATGTTGATTTGTTTGAGAAAATAAAAAATTATTTAAATGCATCCTTGAAGTTTAAAAAGAACAAATATAAGGCCAAGCATACTTACACAGCTGCCAACCTTACAATGTCCAAATTAGGAGCATGGGGGAAGGGGGTCTTGTGGGTCATCGCCCAGCGGGATCAGGGACCCCCCCCCCCCTGGAAATTTGATCCAATTTAACATTGAAATATGTTATGACAATAGGATACAATTTACTATCACTATTATTTTCTGGTATCAGTCCCCACAGAAAAGGGTTCATTTTTTACATGTCTTTATCTAAATATAGTGAATTATTTATTTCTGAACAAAACAATGTTGCATTTTCAGTAAAGTCTAAAACTAGATTAATTTTTGCCATAAAATGCAAATATTTACATGCTTTAAATATGAAAATAGGAGTATATGCCTTTATAATGGATTAAAAATAATCAAAAGCAAGTTCTTTCATGATGCAACATGTTTTTGTCCTTCCACATGCATATTTCTGTACTTTAGGTGAATTTGGAAACATAACATGTATAGACATACCACATGAACAAAAATGAAAACACCACCTAAAAATTTTGTGTCTGGGAGAAAGCCTTCAGAAAAGTCCAGGGGAAAACCCTGGTGAAGGGGGATGTCATCCCCAAATATCACTCTATATTTATAGTATATTACACAGGGTAATATATTGTAAATATAGAGCACCGGTTTGGAGGTTCAGATAATGACTCCACATTCAAACGTTTATGTAGGCTGCATTAACAATAAAATATAATTTTTATTTTAACAATAGCCAATAGTGTTTTGTTTACTATTTAGTATTTGAAATAGTAATTAAAAATAAAATCATTTTGGGCAGTATTTTAGAAAGAATAAGTAGATACCATTAATTTATTAAATACAAACCAACAAATAAAAATAAAATAATGTTGCTTTGTTTACAATCTAGCTGATTTAGACTTTTTGCATTATTAATGATTATAATGAATGAATCTAATGATGTATTTTAAGCAAAGCCATATTGGTCAGTTATACCTTTAATGGAATCTAGTAATAGCTTATTTTGTTCTTTAGTCCACTGCTATTTAAGAAGGAAAGGAGCTGAAGTTAGATGATTGTAAAATATATCTGCTGATTATTTTATTAGCATAAAAATCAGAATTATTGCTAATTTTTTAATGCATTGGTAATAAAATAAAATTCTTTATACTTTTCAATAAAAATTTGTGGATGACTTTATCATACACCGTGGTCCTAATACAACTGCTAAATGTAAATGATTAATGAAGAAAGAAGAAAAAAGCACAATTTAAGAATTAAACAAGGATCAGCACACTATTTGGAAAGAAATAAGGAAATAAACCTAGCAAAAGCTGCAGCATTTCATACCGCATGCAATAAAATAGATCTAGGTGTAAGTTTAGTGCTGCCAAATCAACAACTTTGACTACTAGATCTAGTTTCTTTTCTTAAATAGAATAAATAGGTTTTAGTGATTGTATTATTATATTATTTTGGCAAGTGAGCAAATGTGTAGCCAACTGACAGTTCTTAGGCTAATATTTAAAATGAAGGATCAGTTCCTTGGAATTCTATGCTTAATCCACAGCCAATAATTAGTTTTAAAAATTTAGAATTTAATTTTAAAAAGTGAAAATTACTTTACAAATTGACTAAAATAATGCTAAATTCTAATTTATTAAAATTCTATTATTACATTAAATCGTATTTTCATATTTCAGTTTGATATTCGGATGAAGTACGAAAAAATCGGAGCACTTGCCAGCTATGTACTTATTTGGCAATTTATATTACATTTAGGTATAATGAATTTACTGTATATACTGTACAGTGTACATATCAATATTGTATAAGAAAATTTGAATTCTGACAAAACTCAAAATTGATTAAACATTGAACCAAACTCAACCTATCATCCAATGAGAAGTTTCAAGCTTTATTTATGGAAGCCTTATTTTTTTTTAATATAGCCTACATCCTTAGTCATGTTTCCCTTATTTATATTTAAGTTGCTATGAACAATACCCCTAACACAAATATTAAATATTTTGTTATAATCTATCCATAGCTTTTCTTTCAATGTAAATCAATTGACTATTAGCCCATTAAAGAAAATTATAGCATTTTCAAGTTATAAAGTCAAAATGATTAGGCCCTCATAGTCTATTTTAAACAAATTCTTCAATCAATCATAACTTTTATTAAGGAAACAAAGATTGGGCCCTAATAGGCTATTTCATTTTTAAGTATTTATTTTAATTGGTTAATGACTTATCACATAGCCTTAAACGTTTTTACTAAAGTAACCATAAGAAAATTTACGCTATTCATATACAGTACAAGCCTTGTTTTGCTTGTTCTTATATAAAGATATTGTATTGCCAACCCAAACCTGACTAGAGTTTTTTTTGTCCACTTGTTCTACTGCCGACCCTCTTTCTTTCACCGGAGTACTGCAGAGCCTACTTTGAATGATTTATGCCTTAGTGTTTACATTCGTTACCTGGTAAGTCTCGAGCAATAATTCCCTCCGTTCTTATGTAATGATTGCTTCCAGTGAGAACATATTTATAATATATTCTGTACACAGAATATAGCGAAGGGGATATATTTTCAGTGCTTAAGGCCCACAAATGTCTTAATCCGGACCTGAATTCTTAAACCAATACTAATTAACTGTTTTTAAATATATATATATATATATTACGGTAATAACAAACCTGTGTAATTTCATTGCAAACTGTTGGCCTTCTTCATTAGCTATTATATAAATATCTAAAAGAAATCATATACTAATCAATAGTAATAAAAAAAGTTATCATATACAGTAGCCTATAAACATGGTAAACAGAGTTCTTAATCAAGAACTAATTTATTTACCAGATTCTTTTCCAACACCTATCTGATTGCCTACAGATGCTACAACATTTCTATTAGCAAGAACTTTCAATGCCAGGTAATCGTAGCCAGAAAATGTTAGGCGATATCCATCATCTACAAAAAAAATAATCTATTTGAATAAATACAAGAAATATTTGCAAATGTTGAAGATTTAAATGGTGATTAATTTGAGAATATAAGTTCTGCAATATAAACAGTAATTACAAATTACAGCAGCCCATGTATTTTACTGACTCGAGAATTGAGTTGCATGCCTGTGTTGTCGTGGATGGAAACCAGGTTACAAAATTGGAAGTTAGAGCGTTCCTAGTATGACGAGCTCCAATTTCCTATATATCCCGCAAAATTCCTCAGCTGTTAGATATAGTTATCAGTTACAAGAAAGACTAGAACAATTATATTTTACACACATGGTTTATTTTTGTTGTATATATTATGTACAAGTATGGAGATATCTACAAGTAAATATATATATATATATATACAGTATATGTCATAAAACAATCACATAAATCCTATTTTGAGCTCAGTATTTGAATCGTGTGCTGACACTAGTTTTATAGTTATGGTACTTAGATAGATTTGTGTGTGGCAGTGATAAGTCTATAGAATGTAAAAGAGATCTTATCAATTGGTGTACAGATGTTACAATAGGTCTGGATGCCTTATCTGGCTATACTGCAGCCTTCAGAGTTCTTCTCGCACAACCTGATTTAGCAGCTAGGGTCAAGGGGCAAGATCAAAGCTAGATGGCAGCTTTCATCTTATACTGGGGCAGTTATATTACTAAGCCAATGACTGGTTTATCTTATCTGGACTTTTACATCAACTTTAGCCTTTTGCTAATGGCTATTATCGGAGACTAAGTCGACTCCTGGCTTAGCCTATACGTGTGGGTAATGATCCTAGCAGGAGAACTAAGATGCGGTAGTGAGTTTTCCAGCTTTAATACACTAGCCAGAGGATCCAATGGATTCTGGAGAACAATAGAAAATATCCTATTGGCTCTTGCTGTGACTGAGAGCCAATAGAAATGAAGTAATTTATAATCTTTCACTTCGATCCATGCTTAATTTAGCGGTATTTTATTAGTAAATTATAAAGCTTATTAGTGGTGATCATGTGACACGGAGAATTGCTGCTTAGGAGAACTAGGTGTGAGTGAAACGCTTTTTTTTTGCCAGAGCTACTGTATAATAAACAAATGTCCAGCGTTTTATAATGGATTTTCACTTATCATTACCAATGATTTGTAACTGTCTTAGCCCAAAAGTTTTTATGCTCATCACTATAGCCACATCTAATTTATTAGTTCATAAATATTATTATCCATTTATAACTAGTGCTAGCTTAGTAACTAGTTTAAATATCCAGTATACTGTATTTGATACAGAGGAGTAGCCAAGCAAATGTAAAGTTTAAAGATTTAACATATTTGAACCCTGAAAACTGTAGTCTTATTTTTTTTTGACAAGAAAATATTGCTTGGAGTAACAGCATTTTTATCCGTTATTTTTTTTTAAAAAAAAAACACTTTTAGCAAAAATTCAAATCCCTCCCCCTGCCCCAACCAAAAAACTTCCTGCAATAAATTTATTCTATGCACTGCTGTAACAAGTATATTACCATATACAGTACAGTACTTATGCAAATGATTCTTCTAAATAATTACAGTACCTCTTTTTAATTTATTATTAAAAACGCATATAAATTAAAACTGTCATTTCTTTCATTTATAATTTTACATTCCAGTAGTAAAAGCATTCTTAGTGTGAATTTAAATCTTGGATTAGTGAATCAGCCATTTCAGCTGATCCACTATTTCAAGATTTAAATTTTAAAAAAAAATTCCATTAAGCCTAATTAGTAAATCAACTTACAATGTTTTCCTCTTTCATAAACAACAAGTTTATTTTTCACCAGTTCCATCAAGATTTTATGACAGCCACCATGCTTCAGATTTGCAATTGTCGTAATTAAAGCACGAGTTACCAATTCATGATTTTTCATGCCCATTTCAATCTGAAACAAAAACAAAATTTTCTTTGATGCATTAGGAAATAGTGTCTTGGAAAAAAGGTATTGCAATTATTAATACATGTGCTACATTACTTTGTTTTTGTATGTAAAATTGATAAAATACCTAATGGTTTTGTTGTTCTGCATTACTTTTTAAACCCAACACACCATAATTAATATGAGTTTCAGCATGAAAATTCGGTATAAAATACAATATAGAAGCCATTAAGAAACATCATCTACCAAAGTGCAATTGTGTATAGATTCTATTAGTAATTGTGTAATGTTAAATGATTTTATTAAGATTGTATAATGATGATGTTTGACATTCTAACTGTATAAGCTTACACTTAACCTTTTAATAAAATAAAATATACAGTAACTTCAAGATTGGGGCCTTGTGCAATGTCAGATGTAACTGCAGTGACTAATCCCGTAGATCATTCTGCAAGGTGCACCATAAAGCAGTGATCTTTTTTTGTATTTTATTAAGTCTATTATGCTGGCTTTATTAGATGAGTCCATAATCTCATATGCAGTATTTTGCTTGCTAGTTTCTTCACTTTTTCTTTATCATTGGCCTGGAAGTATCTGTGTTCACTTGGATCTTCAGTTCCTTCAGAAAGACTGTTTTCCAAAACTGGAAACATAATCAATGAAAGGTGAAACCGACTACATCCCAAGAAATTTAAAATGCTCATTTTAAGGGAAACTTATCCTTGGATAAATGTTCACATTTATAATTGGAGCTTTAAACAATATACAGGTTATATCGTGCTTTGCCAGTATGTAAAAAAAAAACTCTGCACATTGTGCCCATTTTATCTTGTTTCAGTTTCTAAACAATTTGTAGCCTAATCATTTAATAATTATTATAATATTGTCCTTTACCAGTGTGCATTTCAATTTGTAATAAATTAATTTGCAATCGCTTAATAATAAATGTAGAAAACTATTGATAGTTATCAATAGGTTTTGTGATACATGATAACTATCATTTGTGTTAATGATAGTATGAAATGTCTATAGTACAATCGAAAATATAGCAAATCTTTTTTAAGACTTCATTAAATTTAGATTGGGAATTTTATTTAAAGTTTTCACTACTGTCTTCAAGTACACTCTACAGACAATATTATTATTATAATTTTTCAAGCCATTAAAAAAAAGGGACACATTTACTAAAACCAGGACAATTTGGGTAAACCAAATTGTATGGTAACCCTAATAGTACATTAACTATACATATAAACACAGATCAGTAGAACAAACCCATAAACCAATTTTTTCTGTTATAAATGTAGCTAGATGTTTTTGTGTGTCCAATTTATTTATTTATTTTATAAATCATAGGATTAAGTCATAAGACTTATTTCCCATAAGTTAACAAAACACAACATATCATACAGTAATCAATATAAAATCAAAAATAACAAACAAAATGTATACAATACAAATTCAAAATACAATCCGAAGTAAGCGATCATTACTGTAATAAAATATCATTACAATAATTTCTATAGATAACAACTACAGTAATACACCATAAACAAAAATATAAATATACAATTTCCATTTCATTTACAGTACATGAGAAAACAAAAATATAGGACTAGATCAAAATTTTACATAAATTTTCAAATTCTAACATAAAACATCTATTCTGAATATATAAAAAAAAAACATATATTTAAATTTTTCATTAGACCATAGATATTCATCTAAGTCTTTTTTAAATAAACCAAAACTATTTCTCTCAAATAAGGTTGCAGGAAAACCATTCCACCATGAATAAAATACTATTTTTATCTATTTTTGTTCGACTATAATTTAGTACTAATTTATATCTTATTACAAAATCTTGTTCCAAAGTTATTCATATTGGATCTCAAGCAGTAATAATTCCTTCTATTTTCCATTACTACAATTTCTTTGTACATAAAAATTATATCTCCTCTCAGAAATCTCTGAAAATAATAATCTGGTATTAAATTCCAATAGACCACATTGCTAACTAGAATACATTTTTCATATTTCATTTTCTTTCTATTTTGACCCTGTTTATTTCACCTAAGATTGTGTCCATTATCACTCAGTAAAGTGACAATTACATTTTGAGCATTATTTCATTGTACATAAGTAAGACCAAATCATTATAAATTTTTCTTTGATATGATGTCAGCAGATTTTTCAATATATTTATTGACAGTCTAAATTATAGAAACCTTTATCTGTTGGGTTAAATTTCTAAACAGTTTTTGTAATCCAAAGATATCAGTTTATTTACATATTGTATATACTGATTTTCAGTTAGAGCAATAGGCAATGGTTGTAGGCAGGCTTTGTATATGTCTGAACATTTTTAGGTCAAAGTATTAGAAAAGATCTTTGTAAAATTTAAATGTGAATTTGATTTTTTTTCTTATATCTCAAGATGTTCTGCAAAGTTAAATTTTAGTCTCTAATTAAAGCACCTAAATCTTTGATTTAAATTTTTTAGTAAAAAGAAAATAGAAATAAAATATATGTGTTTTTGTGCAATAACTAAAAAATACCTTGTCTCCATGATGTGTCTTACAGTGTAAGATTACATGCATACCTCATTCCAGAGGAAGAAATTGGAAAAATGAATTTCATAGACGAAGTCAAAAACAAATTTATTGCCTGTTAGAACTGTTTCATGGTGGAATGATTATGATAGTGAACCATCTTCAAATTTTTGTCACTTTCAAAATATGTTTAGATATTTACAGTATTTATTTATTTATTGAAACAAAAACAACGGTCCAAGGATCTATTACAGTTTTGTTGGTGTAAAATTAATAAAAGAGCAATTTGAGCATTTTTACATATAAGATAAATATTAAGGTTAAATACAAAATTAAAATTTAGCAGCTAAATGGTATAAGATGAAACAAATACTGTATTCTAAAATTAGAACATTTTAGTAAGGAGATAAAATAAGATAAGCAAAAGGAATAAACTAATTATATTAAATTATAAGTATAATAGTTACAAATACAATATCAAATAATTCATAATGATAACAGATACAGTAACAGAATAAACAATGAAAATAATGGATCTGAAATGAGAACCAAAAATTGAATACAATAAAAATTGAATACCGTACAATAAAGTTATATATCAGAAAAAAGGCCATAAAGAGTTGGAAAATTTAATAAACAGAGAGTACGAAACTCTCTGAAAGGAATATCAAACCTATATATAAGACCATAAAGGTTACAAACCTTCATAGAGTAAACAATGGCATCATGAATATTATTATTATTTCTTGAAAAGATAATATCAAGGATTAATGGGAATCTGGTACATGATGAAATTGTGTAGAGTGAGGAGTAATAGAGTTTTTAAGGATATCACAATCAATATTAGAATTGATCATATTGTATAATAGATTCAAGGAAAACAAGGTACGCTATGTTCGAGGGTGGTAATTTTAAAAAGTACACATAACTCTTGATAAGACAGACGGATAGTGTTAAGTCTAAATTTACGAGAAAGATAAAGTAAAAATAAGTAGCTATTGCACACATTCAAGTTTCCATTTGTCAGATTTAGAGCAGTGCTGTAAAAGCGGGGAGCAATACTCCATAACAGGTCTAATTAAAGTGATACATATCTGTATACTAAGTTTACAATTATAGATACCCACACATAATTTTTTAAGATAACCCAGAAGCCTAGAAGATTTAAGTGTAATATTATGTTCAGGAGCAGTGAGAGATGCAGTTGCTGACATGTCTTAAATTTATTAACTTGGTTTGATTAGTTTTTCTTTCTGAAAAGTCCTTGGACTAACTGAATGAAACTACTACTTCTACTAATAATAATAGTGTTATTTTTTTTTTCAATACCATATTCATTATTTCTGTTTTGTTTTCCATTAGATTTGCTGTCAATTCCTGTAATTCATATTTTGTGAATTCAATTTACTTAGGTCTTTTTGTATTATATTCATTAATATTTTCCTATCTGCATATTGTATTATTTTTTTGAAAATGTGTGAGACCTTTTTACAGCATTACGCTACAATTTTTATATTGCATATTGTTGTTTTTATTGAATATTTTGCTTTGATGCGTTTGTAAATTATGTTCATTGGATGTAGTTAATATTGTGATTGGTATATTTGGCATGTCTGTTATATTGACTGTGTTTTTGTTTTTATCAAATTGTAAAAGCATCTTGCTTAAAACAATATAATAGAATAAAAAATAAATAAATAGGCTACCATTAAAAATATAACATTGGTTATATTAAAAGGCAGTTTTTTAAAAAAAAATAAAAAGGTAGCCAAATAAAGTTTGATAAATTTCTTGATCTATATCATATAAGATATTAAACAAGGTAGCTGACAAGACTGTACCATGAGAAAAATTGGCAGACATGACTTAAATATGAAGAGAGCCTTTTTGGGAAATAATTGTGAAATAAGTCAAGGAAAAATCAACTAAAGTTCTTTACTTCATGGATTTAAACTACTAAGATACATAATTTCCAAAAATTGGGATACTATATTATGATTTCTCTCCGATTCATCAGCCGATTAACTGGATTCATATTAGCATAATATGCAACCTTTGTCCCGATGATTTTAACGACCTAATTTCAATGCATATACGTTTTAAGTAGTGCACAATATATATATATACACCGTCTTTTCGATGATTTTTGCTTTTAATGAATCTGGGATTTACTACTCGGGAAATTATCTAAATTACAAGAGGTAGGCCTTAGTCATTTGTATACTATAGAAATATGTGTTGCTAATTTGTATTGAAAACTGCAATATATTTTAAACTTTTTTCCATTTTTTTGCTTTCTCATTATGTCACATCACTTGCTTGGTCCTTGCCTTTCTGTATAATAATTTTGCTCTCATAGTCATTCTTACAAATTATTGAAATCATGGCCAATATCTATGTAATTAGCTTGATTATGTGTGTAAAAGCTCTGTCTTTTGCAAATCCATATTATGGTGGAACAAGAGATAATGAGATTAACAATAACNATATGAGTGTTCATGCTGGTTATATAATAATGAAATTCAATGACAGATCAATTGTATATATTAGGTATAATAGGTATGGAAAACCAAAATTTGTTACCATAAAATTCCATTTTGCTTGCAGATTCAGTCGACATTTTAGTGCTGTATTGCATATGACTTTAACCCTGGCCTGTGCACTGCTCCTATTGTGATAGATGATAAACTAAGTAACTCCATCAGATGTGACATGTGCATGTATCGGTCACATAAAATTTGTGTAAAGATTTCAAAGTCTGACTTAAAACTAATATCTAAATCTAATTTAATGTGTTTTTGTGAAAAATGTAAACCAAACTTTACATCATGCGATCGCCTGAAGGCAATAGAAGACAGCATAGAATCTTTTAAACATGGGCTCGATAAAATTGAAAAAATGTGCTCTAATAATGAAAAATTCCTGAAAAAACATGAGAATCTATTAATTCCATAGTCCATAAACAGACTGAAATTGTTTCTCGATTGGATGGTTTGGAAAATGCTAATTCTTCTCAGGGTTTACTAAGTAAACAAAATGTTCTTCATTTTGGTGAAATAGGAAGAGTAACTAAGCTAATTAACTCTTGTATAATTGAACGTGAACAAGTAAAGGAGCTAATAAATAATTTAATTGTTTTTGGATTAAGAGAGCACTCAACTGATAACTCTGATGATTTATCCCCTCAAGAAGATAGTCTGGTTTTGTCCAAACTGATTGATCAATTTAGGCTTGAAGTCTCAATTAATGACTTTTCTCCCTCTCGGTTTGGGAAAAAAAATAATGTGTCTCCTCGTCCTATTAAACTTACCTTCTCCAGTTCAACTAAAAAATGGGCCTTCTATCAGATATATAAGCATATTAGGACAGGTCCAGTGGAATTCAGAAACATTTCAATTAGTAAAGATTTGTCTCCAAAGCAGAGAGAAGATTTCAAGAAAAGAAGACGTCAAGGAGAAAACTCAAAAACTGAGGTCAAATCTGTAGATTCAGATCTGACAGCGACTTCTCAAACTTTAACAGAGCCTAATATTTAGCAACCAATCTCTCATATTGCATCTTATATCCCTTTTGAAAAAGAATATAGCTTTGCCTACACTAATATATGCTCACTTAAAAATAAACTTAAAGAATTAGAATTATACACTTATAATCATAGCCCGATTATGATTCTAATAACTGAGACATGGCTACATGATGCTGATACTATGTACAGAGGAACTAAAGATTCAAAACTACAATATTGTAAGAAAAGATAGAATTAGAGGAAAGGGAGGAGTTGCTGTATATTTAGACTATGATCTGAATTACTCTGAGATTATTACAATAAATAATATTGAGGGAATTTGGTTAAGAGTTTGTGTTGGATTTTTGGTAATATGGTTGGTGTAGTATATCGCCCTCCTGGATCAGTCGAAGAAGAAATGTTAAACTGGATTAAAGAAGGTTTTGAAATTTTTGAAAATGATAATGATATCTATGACATAATTATTACCAGAGATTTTAATCTTCCACTGATAGAATGGAGTTCTGGAGATAGCAAATATCCATCTAGCTCATTTGAAACCCAGTTATATACTTTCCTATTTTTAGGTCTAACATAATTATGTCTCTTTTGATACTCGATTTAGAAACAATTCAACTTTTCTTCTGGACTTAATATTTACATATAATGAAAACTCTATATATAACGTTTCCTATAACATGCCTAGATAGGAAAAAGTGACCACCTTGTAACAACATTCCAAATTTCAAACTCATATACGGTAGCCCTTCAATAAATAATACAGATTCCTATAACTTTAAAAAAAAAACATATCTGCACTATCCCAAGAACTGACCTCTCTACAAACGTCACATTTGTTTGAAGATTCTAATAAATTGGACAGAGACTATGAATATTTTTTAAGTCAATGGAACAAAATAGTTGAATCAAACGTTGCGAAAAAGAAATCAATAAGCTTAAGACACCAAATGCCTCATTGGATCACTGATGAAGTAAGATCAACAAAAAAGATAAAAAAAAAAAGATAAATTTGTAGCATACAAAAATGATAAAAACAATCCTGAGGCATATATGATGTACAAAACAGCCAGAAACATTTCTACACAAACTGTGAGAAAATGCAAAAATAAAATATGATCTAAAAAATGCAACGTCATCTTATAAGAACAAAGAAATCCTATATAAACATATACAAAAGCAAAACAGAGTACTAGTCAAACAGATTAAATCTAATAAAGCGAATGGATCAATTCTCAATGATAAAAAACAAATAGCCAATAAATTTTGCAAAAATTTTGGTTTAGAAGACGGGTCGAACAAAGATTATAAAATGAAAAATTTATCAAAAATACAGACTTACTTTCTACCGATATAGATGAGATAAAACAAATTATAGAGAACCTCAAAGACTCCACATCGGTAGGACTCGATAAATTCCAAACTACTTAATAAAGAGGAATAATGAATTTTTTGCAGGTATACTAGTAAAGTTAATTAACATAAATATGACATATATGGGAAGTTTCCAAGTGAATGGAAGAATGGCGCCATCTATCCTAAATTCAAGAGGGGTCGCCGTGATGATATAAATTCCTACAGAGCTATATGCTTAACCTCTGTAAAATAGCCGAAAAAGTTATACTAAACCGATTAGAAGAAAACATTCAAATAAAAAACATACTAAGTCCTTTCCAATATGGTTTTCGAAAGGGATATTCACCCCAAGATAATTTAATTTGCATGTTACAGTCCATAATTAATATGAGAGAAAGAAAGGTGGGAGTATGCATTGTTTTTTTTGGACTTCAAAAGTGCTTTCGATGAAGTTAATCATGACATTCTACTACAAAAAATTGTAAGATTTGATATTAACCCATATCTTATCCACTGGATAAGTTTCTTTATATATAACAGGAATTTTTTTTGTCAAAATTGATGGAATTGCATCTGACTTTAAATACGTTAATAAGGGAGTGCCACAAGGATCAGTCCTTGCAGGCACTCTCTTTAATATATTGCTTGCAGATATAAATAAAGATAACATATCCACTGCTTTAATCTATGTCGACGATGTAAAAATATTTAGTGGTTTTAAAAAAGCATCTGATCTAACTCAACTACAAAATGATATAGATAAAATAGCCACATGGTCAAAAAATAACTTTTTAATAATAGTGAAAAATCTGTAACAATGATTATTAGAAATAACATACTACCTAGGATCATAACCCCTATTACAATAGATGGCAAGCCTTTGAAAAGAGTAAATTCTAATAAAGATCTGGGAATATGGATCGATGAAACTCTATCCTTCAAAATACATGCCCAATATATAAAGTAAAACTTTTAGGCCTATATGAAGATGGGAATGCTAAAAAGATCATTTGCAGTCATGACCACAGAACTATTTATTCACCTATATAAATCATTCATTCAGCCACACCTGGACTATTGCTCTTCAGCAGTGATGATATATGGCTTTAAAAATATGATATATATTAAAAGGCTAGACAAATTAAACTTACTTACACCAATGCAAAGAATTACATTCAACGACTTGGTTTTTATTTACAACCATTTAAAAACATATGGCTTTGATGAACTCTTCTCGCAAAATAGTTGTTCCCAAACAAGAAACAATGGTTGTTACAAATTCATTACTGTAGGCTGGAGATAAAAAAAACTTTAAACAAAATCAATCTCTTAGATGGAGGAACGACCTTCCTAGTAATATAATAGAAGCCAACTCAATAGATACCTTAAAAAAACTCCTGAATAGACATATTGTATAAGGACTAATGAAAGGTATCGGATGTGAATAGGCTACCTTTGGTGAATTTTTATTTTCTTTGGTTCTTTTTTCATTTGTTTGGGTTGTTGCCTATATGTAAAATTTTATACTGCAGATATCTCTGATCATGTTTTCTTGTGTTTGGATTCATGCATTTTTCAATTCACATATACAATAATCGTGTTGTGATTTACCATTTGTGCCTTATAATGCAACTACTGTCATGTATTTTGTAAATATATTGATTTTTGTATATTCAATTTAATATTCATTACACCTCTCACTGGCAGAGGGGAAGGTGAGGGAAGAAGGGATTACTTTTTTTTCTCTTCCCTTCTGTAAGTTATGTGTACTTCTTAATGTAGGCTACATTAGATCTACAGACATTGATGACATTAATTTTGTTATACAAAATATCTAATTTTTATTTGTCGTACTTTTGTCAATATGTGCATCAGATTTACTGATATTAATACCTTTTATTTGCTGAATGAAATGTTTAATATTTTTCATTTGTAAAAATATTGTAAATTACAATTTGTAATTTAAAAGCATTGTGCTTATAGTAATAATAAACTAAACACATCTTCCAATATGTCAATTTTGTCAACTCAGTAACAAGTCACTTTTGACTTTCACTGTATTCGTCAAATAAATAAATAAATAGGATCTGAAATTTTAATTTTTCTAGAAATACCAGAGCGTAGATAGTTTTTGATCCGATTTATAATATACTTACTGCCGTCAGGACACGGAAATCTTCAGCAGTTAAATAACGCAACAAAGAAACATTTAACTTAACCATTTCAATTTTTAAAATAAAAATAAATAAGAAGTGACATTGATCAACACGAATCTACCATAGAGGTACGACATGCGCATCATAAAAAACAAGGCTTTTTTGACATCTGCGCATAAATGTTCGTCATTACGGTAAATTGACCGGAAATTGGATTAAACTTCTCGCAATCATGGAAATCGATCAAAAAAGGTTTATCAACCATCAACCCTTCCTCGTCATAGAGTTCGGGAAAAGTGGGTTTAATACGTAGTTGGAGGGAAGAATACAGCTTTGTTGTCAATACTCAATACGTCATTTTCAAAATGGCCGCCACCAGGCCATTCCCCTCGATAAGTGGTTTTCGCGACAGTAACCAGAACCTGGTTTGGTTCAATTTTGAAATGCCACCTATAGGCAACAAGATGTAATAATCTACATACTGTATACGAGAATCCACAAAATGTGATTCTGGATATGAA
>PXIH01S0016720.1:0-12262 GCA_003024985.2 Euperipatoides rowelli
GAGGATTTAAATGGCGATTCTGAATCTCCTTTTGAGTGCAATTACTAAATTGAAAATGGCGATTGAGAATCGCCATTTGAGTGGAAAGGGTTAAATTAAATTTACTGTATATAAAATTAGGCCCATAGATACAACTTTATTATGATTAATTTAATAACGATTAAAACAGTACAATTTTTTAATGTTATTTATTTGGGGATTTAACAATAATTTTATGTTTAAAAAAAAAAAAAATTTTATTAGAGAGTAACCGTAAATTTAGAAAAAAAAAATGACAATTGGCAACTGAGGCATCTTTATAATAGCCATTGTGCCCATCTAATTATTATGGTTAAAATATTTTTTAATTCTATAATTATGATTTATTGATTTCTAGTTGACAATTAATTATAAGCTAGACAAAATATTTAATTAATTTATAGTTTTTTTTATGAAAAATAAAAATAAAGAGAATTATAGTCAAATTTTAAAATTCACGTATTTTTTTTTGTTTGCTTTGTATTATAAAAAATATATAAAAAACATTTTTGCTTTTTGGAGGCAGGTTATATTTATACTATTATTATTAACAAACAATAAAAATAATAATAATAATAGTAAACAGGTTAATGGATTTTTTTTTCTTCTTACCTTATTAGCTAAACTCATGATGGCATCATAATTGCTGTAAATAGACACGATCATACCCTCCCCCCCCCCCCCCCGGTCTCCATGAAGCTTGTAACATACCTAGAATGTAATATTTTATAAAAATTAAATTTCAAAAGGAAATAAAATACCGTATTATTTATTTGATGCAACTTTAATATCAAAAACATACTCAGTCTAACACTTAAAATTGTATAATTTCCATATAATTAATTTTATTTAGAAATTCTCGAGTATAGGCCTATGTTTAAATGTATGTCACATGATTAGATCTGCCATGATCGCTGAGGTTTAAAGCTATTACGAGTAAACATATTCAAGCTGGCATTAGGATTTTCAGCAATTCATATTTAGGAATATTTTCAGTTTTAGAAGAGGTAAAAAAAATAATGGAATATCTCATTTTCTTTATTTTTTAAGCGCGAATCCAAATCTGTAAACAAAAATAAACATAAACAGTTTTTTTTCCTGTAAGCTCGGAGATGCTGATAAAATAGACATCATCTGATTTTGGCACATATAGCCCCACTATGACTCTATTAATTGATATAATTTTGTTTTGATTTTTAAAATCTGCAATCAAATTCAATTTTAAAAATGTATAAGTGTATTCCTAAATGTTTTAGAATACAGTGTATATTTATTAGCCCACCTGAAAGTCAAAATTTAGAAACACTTGAAAATTTCCAAAAAAAAAAAAAAAAAAATTCCATAACGAAAGGGTTAAATCCCTTTTAATTCCCATTTCTCTACTTATCGCCCATCTAGAAAAATACCCTATGGTACCCAACAAAAAAAAGTGTAAATTAACATCACAGACCCCTGAGCTATGTTAATTTAAAGATTAAAAATTTAATGAAATTGCTGAATAATTTTTTTTTAAACAAAATTTGAAGATTTTCAAAAAATAAAAAAAAATTCAACAAAATATTTTAAACAAAAAAAAATTAAAATCCAGAGTTATGCCTCATATACCACTCACATAGGAAACAATTGTCATAAATTACCAAAATAAGGAAATTTTTAATTTCATGCAGATTGGAAGCAATATTTTTTATGCAGGAATTGAAATCAAGTAAAAACTTTGTACTCCTACATGCACTTAGTTTAATTTATCTATAGATAAAATATTTGGCTCATAGACTAAAGAAAGTGCAACACTTGGGCTAGATTAAGAAAGAGCAGTCATTCAGTTCTCAAATCTTTTTTTTTTAACTGTAAACTTAATGGCTTAAAAATTATAAAAGATTTTGTAAACATCCAAAAATGACAAATTATTTTCTCCAACCAAGGTGGACCTTTAACTTGGGAACAAGGTTACGGTATTAAAAAATGGTTTGCTCAATCCCATGTAAACATCTAAAAGGCAACAGTTTCAAATTCAAATTCACTTTATTGCATTAAGAATCAATTTCTTGTGCAGTGTGATACAATNAGGTTACGGTATTAAAAAATGGTTTGCTCAATCCCATGTAAACATCTAAAAGGCAACAGTTTCAAATTCAAATTCACTTTATTGCATTAAGAATCAATTTCTTGTGCAGTGTGATACAATNACATAAATAAAACTATACAGTATATATCTTAATAAACAAAATTGATATAAATACCTACAAAATATGAAAAACATTATGTCATAGATGATGTCATGATTGATCAAACTTAACTAGGATATACTGTGTTTTAAGACATTTTTGTTTCTTTCATCTACGAGTCTCGCGGTTAAATTGCTTGAGTAAATTCAAATTTATTAAGTGGTTTGCCCGATCTTATTATGTTCATTATAGGCTACTAGTTAGTTTGAAGTCGCCTGCAGCCCTTTAGCTGTCTACACAGTGCTAATGGGTTAAGTAAGCCGTCTTAAAGTTTTATATTTAATCACCTTGATTCGGGAAACTTTTAAGAAATTATTATAGAGCTTCACAGATGTAAGGCTTTAAAGTACCAGTAAATAAAATTTTATTTAAATAAAAATGAGGCTATAATCAACTTAAGATGCAGTCACAGTAAATGTCTGTTATACCAATGAAATAAAACATGTTGAGAATCTGTTTTTATAATAAAGATTTTATTAGCACAGTGGAAAAAAATTTTCCAGCAACATACAGTACATTACAAGAACAAAAGAAATATTCCTAAAAAAATATACAGTAAGTATTATTTTAATAAAAAAATAAAGAAATTACTTTTGCTTGGCCTTCTATAGGCTACCACATGAATGGACTATGATAAACTTACAATTCTTGCTTTTATTTAAAAAAAAAAAAAATTCTAATTTCAAACAAAAAATAAAGATAACACTTGGTGTTCAAAAAAAGCCACATCAAACCACTTTTATAGCTTAATTTTGAGCCCATCATATTTTATTTAAATGTTTTTGAACAAAGTACGACAAAATAAAATTTTTAATTTTGTTTTTTAAATTATAAATTTCTTTGTTGAAAAAGTAATTGGCAATTTTTAAAAAAAATAAAAAATTAAAAGATTTCATTTTGATATCTATAGTCATCAAATAACTAGAAACGTCAATCCAGTAAGTTTACTTTTTTTTTTTTTATAAAAATTTTAATGAAAAAATAATAAGTACCGGTATCTTATTGGAAAAACATGCAATTATTGGCAGATTGACCAAAAAAAAAAAGAGATTGCAAATCATGGGAGAAATTTACCCAGACACTTTTAGTAAAAAAAAATTCCTTTATTTGAGTTTTAATTTAAATAGGGTTATGTATTGTATTTTTTGGCCCATTCTTTAATTATAAAATGTACTGTACATCTATTCAGCCATTAGCTGAGTATTAATATTCCATAAAAATTAGACTATTGGACTTGTTTATGGCTGTATGTTATAAGCCAGCAGTGATATTTTTTAGGCTCAAAAGCTAAATTTAAAAAATACACACTTTAAATTTAACAACAAACTTTGGTAATTGTAATATTTTAATGCGAAAAATCTAATGTAACAAAGGGCTTCTATGCAATCACGAAACATTTTAATTATTATATGATACAATAGGCTATATAGCCTACTGTAAATATATGCAGTATACATTCAGTTTATAGTATGCAATAGACTGTACTATATACTGTAGTTGTATGTAGACTGCTATATTTATATATACAGTATATACTTCTTAAGGTTTAAGTGGCCACTAGCAATTTATCCAAATAAATCTAAGATTTTGCTCATTTTTGACTTAGTATAATTAGCCAAATGCTATTTATATGTTTTTAAATACCACTTCTACTATAATTAGCCAAATGACTAATTATATTTTTTGCTCATCTTAGGCCTAATGACTGTATACTTTAAACACAGTATATACTGTATAAGATGCTGTATATAGTACATGTATATACACAGTATATATTATATACTGAATATGTACATACAGTATAATACTTTATAGGTCATTCCATGTTGCATCAACCAATAAAATGATCATTTCCAGTCTGACTACCTACAGTATGTTTGGCATGAAATCTAATAAGGTTGTTAGAAATATAGATTTGTGTACTGAACATACAGTATATACCAAATAAACCTCACTGGGTCAAGCAGGTAAAACGACTTTGAAAATTTGATAAGAAAGCATTGTAGTATTTTATGTAAATTGAAATCTGTCCCTAATAAAGATAAAAATAGGGATTAGGCTCTTTAGGCCTTAAGAGCTTTAATTAATGTACCATTATGTTTAAAATAATTACTGTATATGTAATTTTTAAAGCATTGACACAAGTGACCCAAATTGGGACAGCCATGGGAACATTAATTACAGCATTCAACAAACTGAACAGTGCCTATCAAATAGGTCACGATATTAAGCACTTTCGTACTCATAGATGGCCATATTTTAATTAAATAAAATAGATACCTCTACTTAATTTTCTGATATCTCAAAAAAATGGGTTTTTTAATGCCACTAAATTTTTTTAGCAATGTTAATGATTTTTTTTTTTTACAGCTAAGAATATTTTACCATCACATGGCCAGGTAAAAATTTCTCATTTTTGCCTTTCCTGTTTATGATATTCTCTGAATTCAGATTAATTTAATCTCTTGTTTTTAACTTTTGTTGCTGGTATTTCTGATTAAAAATTGAGGGAGGAGGTGGGGAAGATTGTAAATATTTTTCCAGCTAATGTCTTTGAAAATTACTAATTAAAAAAATTTACATCATTAACATATAACATCATAAATAGTTTGCCCCAAATTCTTTGCTTAAATTAAATTTAAAATATAGTCTTTATTTGAACCAAAGAACATTCAGTTAGCTTTCACTTTCAAGCTCTGATCCAAGCGAAGCTTTAGTTTTACTTTCACTTTCAAGACATAAGCTTGAAGGTATTTAGTTTTTTTTTTTAATTGTAGCTATCTTGATTAAATTCCTTGAATTGTATGTCAACAAATGAAATCAAAGTTTGATTTATTTTTAATATCTCAAGCTCCTGAATGAAGGAGCATTTGAAAGTCTGTGAATCAAATTTTCTTTTAGACTGAATGGTATATTTTAAAAAAAAAAAAAATACTCCAAGTGAAAAAATTCTAGTGGCTAGTTATTTCAGTTTATTTTCCAATAGTAGCGTTTTTATTTTTACATATTTATAAAAATTATTTAAAATATAGATTAACAATATTTTTTTTGATAAATCGTTAATCATCCTTTCTGATTTTGGCAATTGATATAGGCCTTTTATTTCTTAATTTGTGTTATTTCTTAATTTGTAAAATAATAATCATTTTATAGAACATGAGAATAAAATTTTAACCAAATTACTAATGAAGCAAATAAAGTTTGCATCTTTAAAAAAAGACTGGCTATAATATTAAGACATTTATCATGCCCACTGAAAACAATCCTGATGCTATGGATGCCTTCGACAAAATTCAGGATCATTTGGGCCATTCTGTCTGGATGTTCTCACAGCAGATAATTGCTCTGGCCATTCCGTATCCTCCTTCATAATTGAAATTTCATAATCCTTTGTATCTTTCTTCATGACTGGAATTTGATATGCCTCAGTATCCTCCTTCATGTTTGTAATTTCATATGACTCAGTATTATCCTTCATTACTGGAATATGATATGGAATTTCCTTTGCATTAGGCAAATCACGGATGTCCTTGGCTTATTAAGACTAAATGAAACAAGACTACAATATAAATCATTTTAACTCTGGTGTAACTGAACAATAATTAGTTAATAAATTCTAACTATAACTGGTCCACTTTTGCAAATGAATGTATTGTCACTTGATACTTGAGCAGACGAACTTCTATTTTATATTTAGGCAGCTACATTTTTTTAATAGTGGCGTTTTTCTTGTTTATTTATTTTTCTATTTCACAAAGTTGAAGTTTACAAGTGACTAATCAATTAAATTTACAAAATTTTAAACAATACAAATGTCAGTCGTATATTGTAATCCTTTTAAATAAAAAAGGTCCTAAATTGTTAAAAGCCTTTATAGTCAGTATCTTGATGGATGATTGATAAAAATATTGTGCCTTCTCTTCAGGAAAAAAATATAAATATAGAAAAAAAATCTCTAAGGTTATCACAACTTAGAAATTGATTATGATAATCAAGATGGTTCAGATATTGATGTAGCCAATATTGAACATATTACTTGCTATAGTAGAGACAATGTGCAAAATATCAATTAGAAATTTTAAATCTTCTTTAATCACTTGGTGAACGCTCCGTCAAGAACAAAAAAAAAAAAAAAACTGAACGAATAAAAGGATTCTAAATCTGGAATTCAAAACATTGCTGCAGTTTTTTTTAAAAAAAAGTGATTTGAATTTCATTTGATAATGAACTTCCATTAGACATACAATCATAAAATATCAATTAAACTAAGACAAGGCTGAACAATTCTAAATACCGATTATAATACCGAGCAGCTTGAGTTTACATAAATTACAGATTTCAAACTACACAGCCTGATAGATGAAACTGCTTGTAGAGAGAAAGAATTAATTATGAGCACATCAATGCCAAGAAAGAAAGATTGTTTCTAAGAAAGTTAANGCAGAGGAAAAAATTCAAGTTCAAAATAATTTGACAGAATTATATGCACAATTTAAAGGCAAATATCTAATGTGTGAATCGGTTTCTAAAAAGATTGCCAAACTATGCCTCAAAAAATTTCTTTTTTTGCTGGTGCAAGTAGTATTTGTGTTGCACCACCCAAAGTTATTTGTTGATAATTAGTTTTATACAGCAGCTAAAAGACTGTATTGAAGAGTTATATGCAATCCTCCACTTCCTACATGATAATTAATTGAATGTGAGTTTTGACCTGGTTCAAACATCACTAAAAACATTCACATTAAATTCTTGAAAAAAAAAAAAATGACATTTGCTTTGTCACTTGTAAAGAATGTTTTCTGTTGACTTAAAACAATTTTAAGTCAACTACTCTAAGTCAGTGGGTATCACTATAGCGATATTTTTAAAGCAACTTGAAGTCAAAACTGAAAGAAGGGAATTCTTAATAGGCTAGTTTGTGATTTTTTAGAAAACTAGTCATTTGACCAGTTTACAAGTAACCATTGGATAAAGATTAACTCAAACACATTAGTTCAGTAATATCAGAATCACTCAAACACAAACTGTAGCCATGCCCTTATTCCAAAACTTTTTGCTGAATTACCTGGTTTCAAACCTAAAAATAATTAGTATAGATTTGACATGAAAATGTCAATCTACACTAAACACTAACTATAAAGTATAGGCTACTGTACATATAGGCTACAATAAACTGTATTTTACAGTATATGTACTATAAACAGTAGATAGCCTACAGCATACTCTATATAGCCTTTATCTATATATACTGTATACATATTTGTTACAGTAATGTACAGTATATACTGCTTATTATAATACATATGCAATATATACTGTACTTGTACGTATCTATACAGTATATTATGTATACACACACAGTACATAGCATACTGTGCTGTAAATACATTTACAGTATATTTTATACATATTTTTATATATAGGCTAAGTGCAGTACATGCTGTACAATACTGTGTATAGGCCTACAGTATAATACTAATATATTTATAAGTATTTTTATATTTTATAATTAACCAATTCCAGAATATACAGTATATATTACAGTATATTATGTAGGCTATAAAATGTCCACACAGATAGCCTACTATAGTCTACTAAATTAACTTTTATTATAGATGCCTATCCTGCTTCCACCTTTAATATGAAAGTGAAGTAAAGAAGAGCAAAATAAATTTCATTCGTGAAATTATATAAGTATACCATAAATATTTAATTTGCTGTACTAAAAAAAAAAAATTTACGGGAAAGTGTGTGTGGGGGGGGGGGGGGGGGGGGGGGGGATGCTATGACCATTCAAAAAATTTCCCAAAAGTCAATCTGCTCTGCATGCAATTAAAACACAAATCATTTAGAAATGAACCCACTTCCAAATGCAATTAAAGAGTTACTAAATATTTTGTTTTTAAGAACTATTTCTTTTTTAACTGTAATAAAGTTTTAATATAATCTAGACGATTTTCAATATTTATGACATCATCCAAATCTTTAAGACCAGATTGATTTGCCATGGCTATAAGCATCCGCCTGCGACAAGTTTGTAATGTTTGATAAGTTTGTGACAGTTCATCTATTGTCATGCTCTCCAATAAGACAGTCTCTTCATCTTTCTCAGATTCAATGCCAGTCCAATAACTATCTTCGTGATCAAATTGGTTAACTTCATCAAGAATAGCTTCTCGTAAATCCTCAGAGCAATGTTTAAAAACCACAAGCATATTATAAACACTAGACAATTCATAAAGTGTAACAACTTCTGGTTGTATTTCTACATCTTTCATTCCAGGGATTTCAAACTGTTGAAATGATAAAAAAAGTTTAGGACATTGTTCCTCTGATACTACTATGGATGGTGCTACTATGTGATTACTCCGCAGCATTGTTCTTAAATAATCTCCCTTCCATAGAAAACTTGAGATCTCGGAACTTATCATATAAGGTTTATTTTCATAGTTAATAATGTGGAAAGTTGAACCCCTAAAAGATGTAACTTTTTTAATATAGTTCCGTTCATAATTTTCTAGTACTAGATCTTTAAGTTCTTCAATAATGTTATGGTGATCCTCTTCAGTTATGTTATATGTACATTTTTCTTTTAAACATAAGTTCAAGTGTTTCAACATTTCTGATTCAGGATTGAAAAACTCTACTGGTTCTAATATTTTTTTCTGCTCTGGTATATCAACATTAGTGCGTGAAGCATAGTGAAACTGGCACAATACATCATTAATGTGAATATCCTCTACACCGGAAGTATCCACTAAACAGAGAGATAAGATTTCTTCACTAGAGTCCATAATTTTGGCAAGAAGTGCTTTTTCTGTGCATAATTTAATGAGAAAATGTGTTGCATCAGGTTGCCATTCATCTCCAAAAGCAGGTTTTAAATTTGCCAATCTAGCTTGGAGTGCCTGCCTAGGCAAAATAAGAAATTCGGATTTTAATAATCGTAATGATGATATTTGTATAGAGTAAATGGTTCCATAATCTACATATTCAACTTCTACAGAATTATAATCATTTATGTTTGTGATAACTGCTCGATGCCAATTTTTATCTTCAGGAAATAGAGCACAACAAACTTGACCAATTTTAATCATTTCTTGTTTTATGATATAATTTTTACTTAAATTGCTGTAATAAAAATCTTCTAAATTATCCATGAGTTTACTTAGTTTGATGGAAGTTTCTTCCCCTCTCAATTGTATCCAAATTTTACCTGGATGTATCACATTGGAAACATAAATTTCCCAATATTCTTTATCTTTTGGATAATCAACAGCTGAAAATTTTATATTGAAACCAACAGCATCCTTAGGAGCCTTAGACCACTTGGCTTTGGAAACGTTAATAGATTTCTTAGGTTTATAATTAACAGGGGCAGGTATTGGACTGCTTAATTGGGACAAATCATCAAATTCAAAATAATTTCTTACAGGATAAATTTTAGTAGTGCCAGTTTCTGTGTATTGGATTTTTAATACTTCAACTAATTCTACAAGAAAGAATTCCAAATTATCAAAACCAAATTCTTGATAATTTATAAATTTCCCAAAATGTTCTTTATAGATTTGTTGAATGGTATTTAATGATATACCAGTTGGATTTTCATATAAAATTAAGGTAAGATTGTCTTTAACCAATTCAATATTATCTTCCATGGAATCCAAATTTATTAACGGAACGTGATGTATTGCAGGATAATCTGATTTATGTCTACTGCTATCATAAAGAATCCAATCACTCATGCTTTTAGGTCTTTCTAAACTAACAATATCTGGAATAGATGAAGCTAGTCCAACTATATTAAAAAAACCCAGTTCTTTCAAGTCCAACTCTTTAAAATACTTTGACTTATATTCAGTTTGCAATTGGGATGCTCTAACGCCTTCTGGCTTTTCCTCAAGAATACTTTTTATTTCTGCCTTGAGTTTGGCACTGATAGGTGCATTAGCAGTTATTAATTCTGAATTGTAATTACAAATTTCATTATTCCTATAAATGTTTTTGGTTTGAGTCGATTCAAAACTGTGTTTTACAAGAGGTCTGGTGGAGTCAGTAGGCCTAAATATACTATTTACATTTGAGTTTATTTCTAATTGAGATTGGCTAATATTATTTGTAAAGCCTTTTAAATTAT
Source organism: Euperipatoides rowelli (assembly GCA_003024985.2). Taxonomy (NCBI): domain Eukaryota; kingdom Metazoa; phylum Onychophora; class Udeonychophora; order Euonychophora; family Peripatopsidae; genus Euperipatoides; species Euperipatoides rowelli. The sequence continues at coordinate 10,381 of PXIH01S0016720.1, forward strand.
CATTATCAATCCTTAAATTTTGAGTACATGTACTACTGTCAGAGGTCCTATTATGTCGAGTAGGACTAGATATGGAAAATTGTTTTGGTGTAATTTCTTCAGTGAATATTGAGGCAGATTTCTTTCTAGTAGGCCTATAAGGTTTATATCTATAAATTTTGTATTCATTATTAGGCAATGTTTCTAAATAGACTGATGAAAGAGTTTGAAATAATTCCTTCAAGGATGTGAAACCCCACTTGTCATAAGAGAAATTATAACCAAATTCATCATAAAAGAATCTATTAAAATCTTTAATATCAATTCCATTAACACAAGAATCAAGTAATATTTTTATCTCATTTTGCACATCAAAAGGAATGTGAGGTATTGTGTTATTCGGAGCCATAGTGTTAATCTGAGGCTTAACCCGGAAACTTGTTGAACTAATAACATTATTCTTCTGGTGATATTTAGATGTATTTAAACTCATTAAAGCATTTCTGTTACTGTAGGAGAGTTTTACCCTAGGTTTTTTTTGCAATGCAACCATCTGTTCAATTTTAGCAGTCGTCTCATCACCAACCGCTCTCAAAATTTCTTGTCCTCTTTCAAAACAAATACGAACAACATCAGGCATAGCATTAATTAAGTCCCTAGTATTAAAATAACCTAAATCACGAAGTGGTAAAGGCTTTCCCCCGATGATATTTTTATAATCTCTCTCAAGCTCCCGAATTGTGCGTCCGTTTGGAGCCGATATTAACAAAGATCTAATTTCTTTTTTCATTTGCTCTAGGGTGTAGGAAGCCTTATCAGACATTTTACAATAGTAATTGGCACTCTTTGCAGACATTTTTAATACAGAAAGTGGCACTCATACCAAAGAGGTTTCTTTGACTCATACCTGAATAAAAAAGAATGTATTAAAAAAAATGTTATGCAATAGAATTAGTGATTAATTTTTGTAAAACCTACGAGATGAACAATAACAAATTTACCTAATATAATACACTAAACAAACAATACAATTTAAAATATGCTAAAATAATCAAAGAAAATATAAAATTGATGTAGATTGATTAAATTTTGGAAATATCCAGTTTATCAACAAGAGTCTAGAAACAGGATGAATAATCCACATTTAGTCATGTGACCAAAATGGACAGCAGGGTTATTCCACACCAAATCAACACAAATTTTGAAAAAAATTCTACCTCACAATCTCAGATTTCAATTAAAATTGGTAAAATAAATGCTACAATGGGTGAAAATAAAACCACCAAATCTCAGGTTGATAAGTAGGCTACATTGGTTTTAAAGTTATACCGGTATGTCTTTAAAGTTGCATTTTTTTGCCGAAAATCGTACTAACAATTTTTAAATTTAATTTACAGCTTGTCTAATTGAGCTAAAGAGTTGGACATGGTCTAGTTTTAAACATCTTTTTATGGGCTTTCATATAATATAAAACACAACAGTATGTTTTTTTTTTAAAAATTTGAAATATTTTCAAAATTAAAATTTTTTTAATAATTTGAAAAATTTGAAAAAAATCTCAAAAATTGTTCATACTGTTGTTAATAAATCACCAAAGTTTTAATTTGGGATCATGATGGGAACACTTGCTATAAGAGGCTAGAGCTTTCATTTTTGAGTTATTCATTAAAATTGTATTTTTTTTTTTTTTAAAGGGAATTTCCCCCAAATCAAATATACACATTACACACTGAGAAAATGTTGCAATATTTTTCCAATTTAATTCATTAGAGGAATGTTCAATCTTCTAAAGGGGTGTGTGGGGTCGCTCATCTTGACTCATTGTCATTGTGAAACATGTAACAGGTTTCAACACAGGGTTGGCGAGTTTTGGCCGGGGTGGTTTAAACCACTGGTTTTAACC
>PXIH01S0016722.1:7664-27438 GCA_003024985.2 Euperipatoides rowelli
TTAGATAGATACTGTAGATCCGAGATAAGCCAGACCTTCACTCAACATCGGTTAAGTGGTCCTATTACTAAAAGTAATAGCAAAAGCTGCAAACCGTCCAATCTTTTTTTTTTTTTTTTCTTTTTTGCCTGCACACTCTTCCTGACTGCAGATACATTTAAAATAACGAGGGATTCCAACAAAGAGTTTTACTAAAAATATTAGCAATTGCTGCAAACTGTCCGATCTTTTTTTTTTTTTTGCCTGCACACTCTTCTGGCTGCAGATACATTTAAAATACGAGGGATTCCAACAAAGTGTTTTTTGCGGCAAACTGTGGGAAATGGGATAGCATTCATATGAAGATCCCAATATCAACTGTAACTATAACTGTCCAAACTTTTTTTTTTTGCTGGCACTCTCCTGGTCGCTGATACTTTGAAAATAACTAGAGATTCCAACAAAGACTTTTTACTAAAAATAATAGCGATTGCTGAAACTGTCGGCTCTTCTCCCCTATAATTAATTTATTTTGTTAAGAAAATGTAAACAAAATGATTAAAAACACAAATGTTTTATTTATTTATTTCTGAGGAAAAAAAAGTAAATTAAAGTGAATGGTACAGTAGCTGTGGACAGTAAGGTAGTATATACAACTTTAAAAAGGTGCCTCTTTCTATGTCACACCAGTTGACATCTAATTAAAACAATCGACATCCATTTTAGCTATTTATTTTTTAGCGGAAGTCAAATTTCAATATTAAAATAGTCATAATTAATTAATTTTTTTACTGTTATATTTTTAATGAAATTTTATAATTATTTAAAGTACATTCTTTCATATTAACTAAAGTTGTTTTTTGGTTGTATATACCCTTTGATGTTTTAACTATTACATACAAACTACATAACAGAACCCATTTTCCCAAAAAATTAGAGGTTCATTTCTTAAAAAAAAAACTAGGGTCCAGGATCTTAATTTATGTTAGTTACTGCATAATTTAGCAACTGATATTGCAAATAGAATTTTGTATCAAAATAGGGAATTATTTTAATAGAAATTATACTATAAATTATAAAATGTGTAGTAAAAATCGTAATGTTAATTTGAACACTTTCAGCTAAAGGGTTTTCTTTTTTAATTTTTAATATATTTTTCAGAAAGATCTGAGTATCCTCAAGCATTACAGAAGTTAACTGGTCCTGATCCCAATATCTTGCAAACAGTTGTATCCAAAGCAAAAACAAAGTTTCGACGGAAAAGCAAAGAAGGAATTATTCCTAAGGATATTCTGGATGAAATTCTTCTTTTCCTTTTCCCTGATGCTGTTGATCAATCTGAGAAATCAGCAGTTAAAGATCTTAATGAATCCAAGGAAACAATTGAATATATTGAAGAAGAACTTCTCAAGTCTGATTGCAATCTGATGGAAAAGGATGAAGATAAGGTTGACTTTGTTATCTGAATCATATTTCTTTTATTTCTTTGTTATTTTATTATTGCTTCTTTTGCTTTAGCCTTTATTTTTGGGCTATGTTTTTTTTTTTTTCTTCTTAAATTATTTCATTTGATAGGATTTTTACAAGAGTTTCAAGTCTGCTCCTGAAAACAGCTTAACATATAGGCTGGCAATTGGTATTTGTCATATCAATTATAACTATGATGGTCTGCCAGCAATTGCCCATCTTTGGAATGAATTTGTATTAGAAATGCGTTTCCGATGGGAAAATAACATCTCAATTAATGAGTAAGTAACAACCGCTTAAAACTGGTTACTCAATGCTAGTAATATGTTGTTAAAATGGTATTTCTACATGAAAATTTTCATGTTGTATTTGTCTATCCGTGTTTTAATAACTACTTTAGACTAATCAACTAACAACTAGTAGTTTATTAATTACTAATAAAAATATTTATTTTACATATAAATCATACTGGGCTCTTATCCATGTTAATAATAATAATGAAAATGAATTGATGTTCTAACAGTGCACTAACTATGATTAGTGACAAGTCATGTTGTGTATTCTGGTCTTTTATATTATCATGTTACTTAGCAGACACCAGTACACTACATTACTCCCTTATGAAGATATGAAGCTGACGGGGGGGGGGGCGTCTAGCTCTAGATTGAGGTTCGGTATCAACAGGGACTTATGACGATTGGATGGGGTCCGTATGGTCTTAGGATCTAGTGCTCCAGTCATTGGGATAACATAGGTGAAGTCCTCAGGTGATTCAGGCATCTTTCGAGAATGAAGGACGGAGCTGATCAAATTGTCTTTTCCCGAATTTTCCATCTTGAACTTCAAGGAGATATGTCAAGAGTTCATACTTATTGTGAATTATGGCTTGCGTCAAGCAATCTGTGTTTTTTTTAGTTGAATGATTTTGTCAGTACTCTTTCATCCACTACAAATGATCTTGGTTTCAAATTAAAAGTAGGTTCATAGGGGTATGGTTTGAAAGGGGGCTTTATAAGGTGTAGTCTATTGCGTAAATTGCGTCCTAGAAATACTTCTGCTGATTTTTTAGTGAAAAAGTGAGTAGAACATTATGCAATTAAAAGTTTGTTTATTCTAACTGTTTTAAGTGGTTTGCCATCAAATTTTTTCAGAAACCGCTTTAAGATTTGGACAAAGTGCTTCAGTTGTCCGTTAAAAGAAGAATGGGATGGTGCCGAACGAGTATGATGAAAGCCCTTATTTCTACGATAGATTTCAAAATTTGAGGAGACAAATTGAGAGCCATTGTCTGTAACTAATTGAAAGGAGTAACCATAGTGTGTGAAAAATCCTAATATAGTTAATATGTTGTAGTGTCTTTAGAGTTTATTATGTGAACTTAGGCCAGTTTGAGTAGGCATCTACAATGACTAAGAACATGTGGCCCATAACAGGTCCAGCATAGGCTAAGTGTATGCGTTCCCAAGGCTTCTCTGGCCTAATCCATGGATGTAAGGATGCTTTGGGGGGATCATTTGTTTGCAGAGTGTGTGATTCGCTAGATGTCTTGATGCCATTATTTTTATTTTGCCAATGCTTGTATGGTGACTGTAATTCCTTCAGAAGAATTGGTCTCAAGGAGGTTGCAATTAGAACTTGTAGGCCCAATAATAAAAATCCATTCTGTTGAGAGGTTTAATTGGATTTAGATTTGAAGGACCATGTTAAATCTGCAGGAACTGATTGAGACCATCCAACTTTAGAGAAACAGAGAACTGTGAGAAGGTAGAGTCAGGTGCAGTGTTTGCAGCAATATCCTGATAAGTTAAGGGAAAGGATTCTATCTGTTTAATCAGGAAAACATCTTCAGCTATTTCTTCAGGAGAAATTTTTTAGTTGGGCATGGAGAGCATGAAAGTGCAACTGCATTTAAGTTGGCTTTCAAAGGACGAAATTTAATATACGAGTCAACAGCTAATATAAGGGACCAGCGTTGCAGTCTAGCTGTCCCTAATACAGGCACTTGGGAATGAATTAAAAATATGTGTAAGTGGCTTATGGTCAGTTAAGAGGATGAATTAATATTGATGTAATTTATTTACGGCATAAATAATTGCTAGAGCTTGTTTTGATAGCTGAGAGTAGTTTCTTTTAGCTAGAGTTAAAGTTTGTGATGCAAAAGCTATTGAACGTTCAGCTCCATCTGGGCTGATGTGTGATATCACAGTGCCTAGGCCTATTTGTGAAGCGTCTGCAGCAAGATTAATGCAAGTTTAAGATTATAATGTATGAGCATGTCTGAAGAAGGTACGCCCTATTTACCTTTAGAGATGCCTGTTGTCCTTCTTTGTTTCCAACACCATTTTGAGTTTTTAATCGGAGTGCATTTAGAGGGGCTAAGAAGTGTTTAAATTTGGTAAAAACTTCCTATAGTAACTAATTAATACTAAGAAGGATCTTGCTGGTCAGCATCCTTAGGCTCAGGAGCCGACAGCAGTGATTTGATTTTATCTTGTGATGTGATGAACACCAGAGCTGTTGACTAAGTCCTAAATAAGCAACTTCCTTCTTTAGACATTCACATTTTGCTTTATTTAGGGGTATACTAGCATTTGTAGCCTTTGTAATATGCCTTTGACATTTGAAAGTGTGAAGACAAATCAGGGCTGAAAATAAGAATGTCATCCAAGTAGCAAAAAACATTGGATAATCCTGTAAGAATTTTTCCATTAATTCCTGAAAGATAACAGGAGCTCAGGCAATTTCAAACGGAAGACTATTAACTTAGAAGAGGCCTTTGTACGTGCTAATAGTTAAATATTTATTGATACTTCATCCGTCGAACCCTGCTAGTATGCTTGAGCTTAATTGAGTTTCGAGAATATGATACCACCAGCTAGCTTTGCTAGGATATTGTCGATGATTGGAAATGTATATTGGTCCACTAGCAAGACTGGGTTAAGGCCTACTTTGTAATCTGCACAGATCCTTGTGAAATTATCCTTTTTTAGATAGATAGATAGATAGATCATCTATAGCAGCGCCTTCACACATGTGTTCCTCCAGGCCCTTGTCACAAATTGGGACAATTGAGAAACCCATTTGAAGAATTTAATAGGAGTTAAAATTCTTTGAGTTTGTAGTTTATCTAGCTCTGCTTCAATTTTTGGAAGAAGAGCAAAAGTGTTCCTTTAAGATATTTTGGGACAGTGCCTTCCTTAACAAAATTATGAGTTTTAAAGTTTTTGATGGGACCTAAGGCAGGTGTAAATAATTACTCAAATTTTTTTTATACAGTTTGTTTAATTCGAACGAGGAATCAAATGAGTTATTATTAATGAAAAAAACTGGTGTTAACAGCTTTTCTAAAAAAAAAAAAACCTAAGACTTTGAACCATATCCTACCAATAAGGAGAACTAAACCTTCGTTAACTAAAAATAATCCTAAGTTTTTTTGCATGCTTGTTTTGATATACAACATCCACAAGAGTTTTTCCAACTGAGAATCTGGTAATTGAAGGCACTTAAAATATTTTTTGTTTTGTTATATTTAACAAAAGGAATAGATTTTTTGAAAATATTGAGTGGCATTAATGATACAGCCACACTAGAGTCTAATTCAAAATTAATGTTTACTCCATTAATTTTTAATTTAAACATGAAAGGTCTAACTTCAGTGTTTTACATATTGCTTTAATAGAAAAATGATTTAAAACAATTGGAGTAGGAGAACAAGAATCTTGTTCAATATTGTGAACTTTACGAGATTGCGCTTGTTTATTACAGTAGTCATTTTTCTTTGAATTATTTCAGCAAATAGGACTCGTGGCCTTTCTTCTTGAAACTGTTAAAAACTGTATTTTTGTATTTACAGTTTGCAGGAGAATGCAAAGAGGAACCACAGTGTTTACAAGTTTGCTTAACATCTGAAGTTGAAGGAGCTTTATTAGTATGTGAATGTTTTACTTTGCAAACTTCAGTTCTGAAATTATTGGCACTATCAAATAATGAATCCCTAGCAGTCATATTTAGCAATAGATGCGATTTGGACTAATTTGCAAAATGATGAGCTGTCTTCCTCTGCTAGTAAATGTTTTTGGATATTAGGATTAAAAATGCCCTAAACAAATTGATCGGCTTGATTATTATCCAATGTATCGCTGAAATTGCAGTTTAAGCTTAACCTTCTGAGGGCTGCTACAAAATTGGAAATGGTTTCGTTTTGTGCCTGTTTTTGACTTCTGAATCTAAAACGCTTTATTCGGGAGTTTGGTTTTAAATGTTGGTTTAAGACTTCCAAAACTTTGTCCACCGTTTTAGAACTAGGTAAGTCTGGGGCGATCATATCACATAAATTAAAAGCAGTCTTCAATAAGTGGGAGAACTGTAGAGAGTTTAACTATCTTCTACTTTATTAGCGATTAGGTAATGTTTCAACCATTCACAATATCTAGGCCATTTAGAACGTTGTGGGTCAAAGCCATCAAATTTAGAATTAGCAAACATTTTAGTGTTCTATTTTATAGATTTTAAAAAATAACAGGTTAGATTATTGTGGCTTAAGAATGATCGTCGTCACCAATGTTGTATTTGTCTATCCATGTTTTAATAACTACACTTAATCAACTAACAACTAGTAGTTTATTAATTACTACTAAGAAGATTTATATATAAATCATACTGGGCTCTTATGAGTCTATTTTAACAATAATAATTAAAATGAACTCATGTTCTAACTTCACTAACTATGATTAGTCACAAGTCATGTTATGTATTCTGGTCTCCTATATTATCATGCTACGTAGTGGAGACCAGTACACTACAGTATTATTTTTTTATTTTTCATTTTTAAAAAATAATCATTAAAAATTGTTTCTGTAGATATAATCTAATGCTATATAATAGTTTGTAGTTTAAGAAATTTGTAATTGTAGTCAAAGATTTATAGATGGTATTTCTTTCCTTTGAGAGAGATTAAATTTTCTCGATCCTATGGGGAGTATTCACTGATGGTATGCATTAACAAGATTATAGAACATTTAATTGTCAAATACCTCTCCAACTAATCTGAATTTCCATATCACTCAATCCCTTAATAATAGTAATGAACTTCACTGTTACACCAACTTAAGCTAATCTTTTGATTGTGTAAATCAATACTTACTTGTTCAATAACTCAATGTTGTGTCCTGTATTTTATGCTTCATCACATCTGAAGGGCTTAGACAACCAGTTTCTTTATATAAGGCCTTTATTTACAGAGGACTAGTACATAATTACTTTCTAGCAGAGTAATCGTCTGCTTCTTCTAACCTCTCATCTCGTTCTTATTCTACACTCGCGTTACAATAATATTGCTTTACTATTTCGTATAGGTTAGTAGCCTACATAACATTACCCCCTTTTTTTTTTTTTTTACAAATAAATAAGTAAATAAGAAGAAAAGGTGTTTAGCTCTTATAATTAACATTAACAAAATAAAGTTCATTAAATTTCAACAACAAATGTTTGATCTAAAGTTAAACCAGAATTTTCAATATAATAAACACATTGATGTTATTTACCAATAACGTAACAATATAAGGCATCAAACATAATCAAACCTTAGAATAGTAGAAAATGTCTGTACAAACTTAACACAAATCAGTTTTGTTTTGCTTTACAAAACTGTTCAAATTAGCACTAGCTTTTTTTTGGAAACCAATTAAAATTAACATGTCTTTTTTTTTTTAAGACAGTTCATTATTACCACTTACTATTGTCATTTGTTTTGTTTTTTTCTTTTTTTTTATGTTATTCAGACCTCTTCTATCAATCTTCTTGGTTTGAACACAATTTCTCTTAAATCATATCCCTGGTTGTCCTGGACATCTTCATCCTTTCATCCGTTTATTCAGTATTCTCTGGGGTCTCATTGGGGATTGCATTTTCTACTTCTTCTTCTGCATTCTTATTTGTTGTTGTTTCAAAAGGAATGTCCATTTCGTCTGGAGGTAATATCTTGAAAATTGAAATATTTCTAGTAACAGTTTTACTGTTGTTTGATGCTGTCTGATCTGGAGCACCACCTCTTGCAGGTGAAGATCCAACTTAGTAAAATAAATAAATAAATTATTTATGTCCCACTTACTCCTGTTACAGTTAGGGGTGTCACTTCATAACATGAGGTTTGCTGTTTTTCTTGTCTCTTTTAACTAGACTTTGTCTCCTATCTTGGGTACTTTTTCTATGATTTTATTATTCTCCACAAATCTTGTTTCTGCAGCTTGACCAGCTGTTTTGATTCTGGCTTGTATAATTTGCCAATCTTCTGATGTTGGTATTTGACTTGAGTCAGGAATGTTGGTACTACATTTGTAGGTAAACATAAGGCTGACAGGAGTTGTTTTGGTCACAGAGTATCTCTTATTTATATAGTCTAAAAGTATTTTATTCCTCATTTCTTTCCAACTACTTGACCTTTGATTTGCTATTTTAATTATTTTGACGATAGTTCCATTGAATCTTGCTACCTGGCCATTTGCCCTAGGCCAGTATGGAGTGATTCTTCTGTGCTGTATTCCTGCTTAATCAACAAATACTTTGAACTCAGCACTCTGGAATGGAAAACCATTATCTGTAATTATTGTTTCTGGGTACCCAAAGGTTGAGAAAATGTAATCTAGTCTTAGTATGTTAACTCTGGCTGATGTTGATGGAACTATTTCCACTATAGGGAATTTACTGAATTGGTCTACCAGGATCAGCTGATATTCTCCTGTTGCTAATGGGCCTTTGTGGTCAATATTGAGGACTGACCATGGTTTACTTACTGTGTCTGACGACTGTATTTTGGGGTGACTTTTGAGTTCTACTACTCCTTGGCAATCAATGCACTTCTTTACAGTTTTTTCTGCTAACAAATCCATTCATGGGAACCATACCTTGTCTCTCAGCATCGACTTCATCCGGACTATGCCTTGATGTGAACCATGTGCCTGTTGAACAATCTTGCTTTGTAATGCTTTGGGAAAAATTAGTCTGGCTCCTCTTAGTACAATTGATCTGTCTTTGTTTGCTGATAGTTCATACTTTACTTTTTTGAATGGTTCCAAGTCTTTAGATTTTTACTAATCTCCTGAATATATATTGCTTATTACTTTCTGAAGGACTTCATCCTGTTTTATTTGTTCTAAGATAACCTTGATGTTTATATATTTTGGTTTGGTGCATTCAATCACAAAGTTTATGTAGCTCTCAGATATGAATCTTTTGCATCCAGTGTCTTCTGGATTGTTTTTGCCAATGGGATATCAGGACATGTAGTCTACTGGATTTGATTTTCCTTGGCTATACTGAACCATAAAGCAGTATGGTTGCAATTTGAACCTCCATCTTTCTAATCTTGGTGATAAGGTTATGTCTGGTTTATCTGAAAACTGCAATCAGGGGTTTGTTGTCAGTTACCACTTTAAATTCATTGGCATATAGGTACATATGGAAGTGTAGGATGGACCAGATCATTACATATGCTTCTTTTTCAATTTGTGAGTATCTTTTCTCGGTGTCATTGAGTGCATGTCTGGCGTAGGCTATCATCTTACTTTCCTTCCATTGTGTTTTGGATCAGCATTGCACCTACTCTTTCTGGGCCTGCATCTGTCCATACTTCTGTTTTGTTGTCTTTATCAAAGAATGCTAGGTTTTTTGCATTACACATTATGAATTTTATGTTATCCACTGCTTTTTGATGGACTGGGGACCAAATCCATTTGCTGTTTTTCTTTGTTAGGTTTTTTTTTAGCAGTTTGGATATGGAAGCTAGGTTAGGGATAAATCTGGAGCAAAAATTGAGCATTCCCAGAAAACTTCTTACTTGCTTGACATTTGTTGGGTTGGTGGATTTGATACTGCCTCTTGTTTCTATTTGCCTATTATAATACCATTTTTGGAGAAGATTAGCCTCATAAATTTGATTTATTTTTGTCTGAACTTGCACTTTGACTTGTTTAAAGTGCTGCCTACACTTTGAAGTTTGTTTAAAGTTAATTTAAGTGATTTATCATGTTCTTCTGTATTCTTACCATTGCTCAGAATGTCTTCACTTATGTTGGCTGTGCCAGGAAACCTGCAATCAGCTTGGCTTCTTCATGTTGGAAGATTTCAGCTGCTGATGTTATTCCAAAATTAAGTCTTTTATAGTGAAAACATCCTATATGTGTAGTAAAAGTTGTTACATCTCTGAAGTCTTCTGTTAATTCATATTGGTGGTATCCTTTTGTCAAGTCTAGCTTTGAAAACACTGCTGCATCTTTTAAGCCATCAATTATATCGTCAATCGTTGGTGTTAAGTGCCTCTCTTTAACTATTGCCTTGTTTGCAAGAGTCATGTCTACGCAAATTCTTAGAGAGCCATCTCTTTTGGGAACTACAACTAAAGGTGAGACCCATGATGATGGGTGTTTTTCTGGAACTCTTTCGATTATGTCATTGTTCATTCGAGTGATTAGTTCTTTCTCTACCTGGTCCCTTATGTGGTAGGGTATTCTCCTGCGTTTTTGTATAATGGGATCAATGTCTCTCTTTATGTGTAGCTTTATTTTTGCATCATTGTACTTGCCAACTCCTTGAAATAGGTTTCAAAGTTTTTTTAGAATGTTCTCTATGGGTTCTATTTTTGCAACTGTAGTGTTAGTATTTATTTCATCTTTGTGCAGGAATTTAATTACTCCCATTTGTATTAAGGACTTTTTCCCAATTAATGAAGGATCATTTTCAGGAACTTTAAATTCCAGCATATATTTTTTTGATTTGTAATTTACAGTAACTGTTATTTTCCCTAGCACTATCATGGGGTCCTTTCAGCCATATGCAAATGTTTGGGTCTTGTCTTTCCTCGTGTTTATTTTTGTTTTTAAGCTTACATAGTCTTTCTGGCTTAGCATATTTTTTGTTAAGCCTGTGTCAATTATAAACTTTACTATGCTACTTTCAATTTGTAAAGGAAGGTATTCATGAGAATTTGTTTCATTTGTTATTTCAAATATTGTTAATATGTCATGATTTTCACTTGTTTCTTTGTTTGTGTTTGTATAGCTTGAATCTAGCTGATACACATTTTGATCGTAATTTTTTTGAGGTTGCTCATGTTGGCCATCAGCTTTATTTAGCTTTAACCAGCATACTTTTGAAAAATGATTCAGCTTTGAGAAATAACCACATGCTTTTCCTCTGGCTTTACATTCAAATAAGCCTTTGGAGCAGGGATGGGCGTTTTTTCGCCTAATTAGGCGATAGTTATAATTTTTTAGGCGACACTGTGGCCTAAGGCTATTTTATTTTGCACATAGGCGCCAAAATAATTTTATATATGATTAATCATCTATGAAATTTAAATGATTATATTTTAAATATTTGACTTATAATATTTTGAGTAATTTCACAAAACTTAGTTTGTTAATTTTAAATTGGCATTTCATTTACGAATTTACTAAAATAGAACAATCAATCATTTAACTTAAAAAAAAAACTATATTTGACATTTTATTGTTTTAAACAGTTTATAATCCTTAATTTCCTCATTTACAGCCATAGCTTCTCTTTCTGAAATCGCTAAACATCGTATCAATGCCACACACAAAGTTTTAATTATTGTCCTTTTAAGTTTTCTCCTATTTGTCAGTTAATTGAAATAAGCAACGAAATTAAAATTTCCTTATATAAACAAATGGTTGACCCTACAGAGTTTAGAAATGACATAATTTTGGGCCATTTAAAACCTTTTAAAATTCTTTATCTGATTGAATTTTTCCCCCTTAAAATTAGCTGAATTTCATCAATACAGTAAGTTATGTCAGAAACTAAAATTACAAACTGATAAAAATAGAGATTAATATTTTAGCAGAGATATGGCATGTTTGAAACTTTTATTATCAAAATAGCCTGTTCTTCACTAATAAGTGTTTTCCAGGACAGTAGTTATAATAAAAAATTTATTTTTTTGTGCAAATCTTCCTTTTGACTATTTTGTACTTTCGTTTATCGTCAACCAAATATCATTATAATGCTAATAACTTTTTTTCTCTCTCTCTCTCTCTTTTTTAAAAAAATGAATACTTTATTATAATTAAATAAATTATTTCACTTTACAAAATGTAAGCTCAACATGTTTATGTAAAACAATTTTCAAAGGAATAAAAATACATAGAAATACTGTATACATTTAAGGCCGGCTAAGTCCTTGTAGGGCCATAGGCAAAGCTTTAAGATTTGGATTATAAATACCGTTATTATACAGGGCTCGGATTTCATGGTAGCCCATATCTACCAAAAAAAAATTTGGGCTACCATATTATGAACAATAGTAGCCCGGCTTGGCTACTAAAATTAGATGTTTATTTAAAAAAAAAAAAAAAATTGCTTGTTGAAATTAACGATAAATTATTTAACAATATACTGTATATATAGATAAAAAATTAAAAATTTAATCGTCAATTGGTAGGTCTGAGATCTAGACAATAGAATACTAACATCTGGATCTCAGACCTACCAATAGATGCTAATTTTTTTTTTTAATGGATTATATAGAAATTCTGTACAATCCCAACAACTCGACAGTCCGAATAGGGGTTGGTCCCAATTAATTCCGACTAGAGGGATTTTACTGTATATACAGTATTTTTAATATATAATTTATAATAAAATAATTGTAACAATATAAGCAACTTAACTTTAAGTTTCCACGTGTTGACATTGTGATTAAAGTTTTTAAACGCCGCCGAAGAGCCATCTCATAATTTATTAAAAATATTATATATTTTAAAAATTCACTAAGCTTTATATATAGTATGTAGTTTAAAGTTTGTTTCCTCTGTTGTTGGTCCTCTTTTTATTTTTTTGAGAAAATATTGTGATAGCCCAATGAGCTAAAAATATAGTGCCACTGTTGCTAATTGTTATATTGTTTTTTTTAAACATATAGCCTAAATTACAATAAGGTATCAAATTAGCCTAATTAAGAAATTAAATTATTTTTCTTATGTCTTTAAATTCTAATAATATAATCTATTGCTATTTCACTGGAGGCAAGTCAGAAAATTTGATTAAATATTTAAGTTTGGCTGCTGTTTAAATTAAATTCCCAGACATCCCGTTAGTCGGGCTACCAAAATGTTCTGTGGGCTACCAAATTTCATATGGCAGTTTCCCGACCTGGCTACTTAAAAAATTGGTGGAATTCAACCCCTGCGTTATACCAAACTTCCCACCCTTTGAATTTCTTAATTTTTTTTTTTACTTATTGGATTCGAACTAGGACTAAACAAATTCACTTTAGTATGATATTTAACAGCATTAGTTGTCCTCACGGTCAACCTGAGTGCTGACAGACCCTTTTTTTAAATTATTTACTTACTGCAAATCTAAAGTTATTTAAATAACTATATAACTTACTGTCAGTTGACTCAGTTCTGAATAATAATTAGAATAACATGAGATTTTCTGCCACACATGTTGAGTCAAAATAATTTTATTTTATTTTTATTAAATGGATTTTAATTCTTAAAATGTTTTAATATAAATTTTCAAAGATAAGTACAATTAGATAAGTACCCCTGCACTTCAATCAAGAATAATTTATTGTTTAATTCTTTCATTTATTCTATATCATTTTTTTTTAAAAAAATATCTAAATATTCCAATCAGTTTGTCAACCAAAAAAAAAAGAAGATCATCAAATTTTTTAGTTTACGAATGGGTCCAGAATTTTCCCGATATAAATATGGGATCCCTACCTAAATTACCTATATTTTGATTTGTGATTGAATTTTTAATGACCTTTTTTTATTAGGCTCCAATGAATAGTAGGTAGCCTAATGTAGGTGACAACAACTTATTGAGAGCCACTGTTAGGCTACACTTAGAAAATCCTTGCCCACCCTACTTTGGAGTGCCACAAGTCTCCACAGTAGTTACATTTTGGCTTCTCTTGATTGTTTATTGTCAAGGGTGGCCTCTTACGGACAAAATTTGAACTATTGGATGTCATTCTTTGTTTTTGTTCTAGTTCAGTGTTACGTATTTTATTTTTATTTTGTAAAACATAAACTACTTCAATTTTGACAGATTCTATAGCGATTGCCTGTTGGTTAGTTATTTCATTTATTGGATGATTTCTTCTAAACTTTTGCTGGGGTTTTGCAAAGCGTATCTTCTGAGCCTACCAGACTCACAGCCTACTACTAAATGAGATTTTATTTCCCTCTCTTCCGATTCAAAGCAGCACGATTTTGCTAATTTTCTTAGTTTTTAAAATGTATTGGTCTAGATTTTCTCCTGCTAATTGTTTGCATTGCCTAAAAATATACGCTTCAAATTCCGCATTTTGCTGAGTGGCGAAATGTTCCGTAATGGGGGATAGCGCTGATTTAAAAGAATCGTCCACTAGTGTTAATGTTTCATATCCAATTCCTCCCCCTTGTAATGGTGTAGAAGGGCTTTTTTTTTTTGCTTTGCTCCAATTTATTTAGGGCCACAAATAAGTTTAGTAACTTTTATATCCATTTCTTCCAACTTGGTTAGCCATATTGAGGCTGCTAGCACATTCAAAGGGTGAGAAGTTTGGTATTTGAAAACTCATTCTGCTAATAATTTTTTTTTTTGTTATTTTGTTAAGATTTTATTTTTATTTTTGTTTTTCTGTCTTTTTTTCTATAATTTTAATTGTTTAAACATTTTTTGTTCATTTTATTTTGAGAAAAAACATGGCAGTTGGCTAGCATTTGTTTTCATTATTTTTTTGTAGAAAAAATTGAATGTTTTGTTTATTTTATTTCTACTGACCTTTTTCCATTTTCTTCTTTAGTGGCTAACTTGCCAATGTTGTGTCCTGTATTTTATGCTTCAACACATCTGAAGGGCTTATACGACCAGTTTGTTTATATACAGCCTTTATTTACAGAGGAATGGTACATAATTACTTTCTAGCAGAGTAATATTCTGCTTCTTCTACCCTCATCTCATTCTACACTCACGTTACAATAATATTAACTATTTCATATAGCTTAGTACATAACATTCAGATGCTTTAATTTTTATCAAAATTTTCTCACTTTCTTGGGATCCTACTCTTAATAGAACTTTTCAAGTGAAGCTCAACAGTGGCTTATCTTCTCCTAAACCTATATGTTCCTGTGTTATATAGGTTCAATTGTAGGACCTCACCTATTTAACTGCTACATAAATTGACTTATCTTCTAAATTATCAATAAAGTGCCTTTTATACATTGATGACATAAAAGCGTTTTTTTTTCCTATTGTTGATTTCAGAGATCATTTACTCTTACAATCTTTTATTAATATTTTCTTTGACTGGTCCCTATTTGGGGCCTTAATATTAACATTAATAAATATTTTCTATTTTTTTTCCAACTCTTCTAAATGTTTTTCTCCCTATACAATCAATAATCCCCTCTTTCCAGAGCTACTATTATCAAAGACCTGGGCATATTTTACTCTGACAATCATAGCTTAATTATCATGTAAATTATATTACCAGTGCAGCATTCAATCACTTGACTATTTAAACTTTTTTGCCAGATCATTGTATAATTAAAAATGCATAAAAATACTCGATTACATTATCGTTTGTTCTATGCTAGAATATTGCTCCATTATCTGATCGGACAACTCAAAGATCAATTTTTTTTTTACATGATTTAAACTTCTTTAATCTTGAAACTCTGTCTACTGACAGACAAATTTTTTAACTTTTTGTTTAACATTGTTCATTCATTCCATGACTACTCTCCTTTACTCAAACTTATTTCCATAAATGCATTTTCTAACTCTGTTCGCTCTTCCTGTATATTGTCATATGTTAGTTCTGAAGCATGTCTGGGGCTAGGACAGAAATCTCCTCTGACCTAATACACCAACTTTACATAATATATTTTTTTGTGGTTCCCCGTGTTTTAACTTTGGAGAGATATAGTGATTGTATTTTGATGTATTTGGTTATGTTTGGTCAAGGTTGCATTATTCCATTCATTTAGTTATAACCGTATTTACAACTTTACTATTTTATAGTAGAGTTGTGATCATAGACTGCAGCTGAAGGTTATAAGTAAATTGAATAGAATTACTGATTGTCTCAGTTGACCAACTCAACATTTCAATTATTCATGAACTTTTAATTGCATGTGCAAGTGATGAATTGGTATAAGAGTGAGTATGCACAAGCATTCTAAGTCTTCGTTGTCTCTGTCATAATATGAAATGTCAATGTCTTATTCAGAATGGGATATACAGTATATGTATAAAATATCATACAGGTTATTTACCAATGTTATAACTGATAGCAATATGTATTTTATGTTAGAGAAAGAATATGTACCGGTAACCTGTTTCTTTGTGAAGAATTATATCCTATGTTGCAGCATTATTCCATGTCTAGAGTAGCATTATTTATAATCCAACAGCGGAACAACATTCACAAACAAAGCAATTGTAACCCCACTAGCCATAATACTGTATATAAAGTGTGTTTACTTTATATTCTGTATACAGTAGATACATTATACACATTTAATAATAATAATAATATACAATATATAGACTACACTTATACAGTATATGTGTGTGTGTATAGCCTACTGTAATATAGTAAACCCTTTACTCTAAACGAATAAATGGAAAGGAAAGAAATATCAGAACAGAAATTTGAAGTCTACAACGGTTTATTGCTGTGAACACAGAATAAAGAAATAATATACAATGAAACAGCTTGCGGTATGAATATGGACGTCACAAAGTCAATGGCCTACTTACCTAACATGAATAAAACGAAGAAGAAAAATGGTACAAACATTTTGGTCGGCATATGCCAATCCACCTATATACTCTAATTACAGGAACATAATTTAAAATAATGGACTTTCTGATTGCTTGATTCCTAGAAAGTTAGACAAAGAAACAGATCTAACACATTCTTTTATTTTTTAAAAAAAAAGTGTTTATGTAATTAATCCCATGAGTAAATTAGCATTAAGACTCAAGTGCAAGAGGAGTTGATTGTTTTGTACATTGTTTGTGATCCGTGATTGATTAGATCACATTAACACAACATTTGCTAATGAATAACAAAGGCCCTATTATGAAAGTAAACAATGAGCAAAGACAACAGTTTTCCCTTGCACGAGCAAATTAATGCAATAGTGGAATTGAAAAAATAGAGTAAGTAAATGATTTGTCAATATAGTACGGTACCGTATATATACAATATATACATATGTGGACAAATATTGTTTTACTTTTTCCATACTAGGGATTATGGGTAATCACTCCATAGCCTCAGTAGGCTATTGTCCTGGCCAAGTTCGGTTTCAAAAGAGTAACTGTTGGTTAAATTTACAGGATATTTTGCATTCCCTGTTATAATAGTACCACCTAGACCTTATAAAAGTAATAAATTTAAATTTTGTTTTCTCCTAGGAGAAACTAATTTTGTCTATCCTTTTTGAAAGAGACAGACTAGGCACACACACACACACACACACACACTTCCACAACTCAAAACAGTTACAGATAGCCTAAAGAAATATATTTCAAAACTAATAAAATAAATCTGACTGAAAATTCAAATTATAAGTACTCTAGCCTTTAATGATATAGTATTATTTTGGCACTAGAATTTGTTATATAAAAAGATCATGTTCCTTCCTTTCTTTTCAGTGGATTTTTGTGTTTATTTGAAAACATAAGCATTGATCCATGAGAAATTTCATTTTTTAAATTAAATGTTAAAAGAAAGGAATTATCCCTAACTGTTCAATATACTGTATTCAAACGTTTCAATAATGTAGAGCTAGTGCTTGTTTTTAAGAAAATAAATACATTTCAAAGTAATATTATATTATTATGTTCAAAATAAATGCATTGGATTTATATTGTACTGTTTTAAAAGAAGAGCTGAAATGGAATTTATTCTAGTTTCATTTTAGATCATTTAACAGTCCCTCTAAAATAAAGATAAAAATTTTAATGATTTCTGAATTAAGCTATTACGGTATTTTGTTTCTGTTAAAAAATTTTGGTCTCCTTAGCTTATAATAATGTTTTTCATGTTAAAGTCAATTTCATAATTTTATTAAAAATTAATTAAAAACACCAAAGTAATAAGACTTTTTTTTAATCTGACACTATAGTCGATACTAAGGACAGCTTAGTACGGAAGAAAATACAAATTTTCGCTTAGCACTAAATCATGTTTTCTATTTCACCATATTTTCCTAATGAGTTCTGTCTGCCCAGTACTGCTCTTACGCAAACTGATTTTATCTAGTACGGGAGACCAGACATATAACTGATGACTAATGTCACTGGAATGCTAGGCCACTCCTTAACATTCTGTTATATTCAGTAGACAATGAATAATAGTAATTTTCAAAGAAATAGCCTTTAAATCTTTTTCTGGATTTTGTATTTATGTTTTTTTTTTAACTTTTGCTTTAGCCTTCTCATATATATTGAGAATTAGCTCATGTTAATTCATGCTGCAAACTAAGTATTCGATTGAGCTGTTAACCTAGCAACAGAATATTCTTTCACTCTGTGTTCTGAGTCCGACATTGAAGGATCCTTGTAACCAATGCGCTAACTAGATTGTCAATAATAGTAATTAATCTAACGATTAGTTCTCAGTATACTTCATGTAACCAATACATTACATTTGGTGATGAGAATAAAAGATAAAAAAAAGGAAGCAGTTGTTCATTCACCTTTTTTTTTTTAAAAAAAAAAAAATGGATTCGAAAATTGAATCGTCGACCTATTGCTATCTTATAACACCCATTAACTGTCAAATTATTAAGAGAAGAGAAAAGCTAGAGTGGCCTTGATGGCTAATCAAAAAAATTAATTACGACTTTATTGTAAGTACAATTAAGAGGAATATCGCATGTTCAGGCATATCTACCACGTTTGAGGCTAGGACAACGTATATGTTGCCGGCTATTAGCTTCTTGATTAGCTTCTTGCCTGGTGGCTTCACCACTTAGTTTTTCTATTACGTGTTCCACTTTTAAGATGTCTCCTTCCCGTGTTTCTAGGGCTGTAATTATAGCATTAAAATTATCAGGCAATCCGCATAACATGATGCAATCAATTGACTTTCTTTCACTTCTTCTCCGATAACACTCAGACGCTGCACTACTTCTTGTATTTCGTTGAGATATTACTCCATGTTGGTGTACTGACTATATTTAACTCCATACAATTTTTTTAGTAGAAATAGTTTGCTCGTTATACCCTTGTGCTCATAGGTAGTCCTAAGATAGTTCCAGATTTATTTAGATGTTGAGCAATGGGCTATCGTAAACAGCATTTTATCCTTTAATGTTAAACCTATAGTGGCTCTCACACATTGGTCTTTGCTCCTCCAGTCCTCGGTGATGGTTTCTGAGGTTTCGTCTATCACAACGTTCCAAACCTTTTCCTTCTGGAGAAGCATTTCAATCTTTAATCTCCACAAACAATAATTGTTTATATTTAGCTTGGTGGTGATGTATATTTTTGCATCCATAATGATAGATTGCAGGGTAATAAAGTATAATTTTTAGATATGAGTCTTCAGTCTCATAATCTTTTTGACGGTTCATGTTTGAATTCAGAACGTTATATTAACTGTATCCAAAGTTATCCTTATCATAAAGGTTCATCCAGTACTAATACTATGCAAATGCACTTACAATACTAAGAACAAATCAAATGTAATTCAAAATGAAACTTATATTAGGGTTAATTAAGTTATTTATTAAAGTAACTACAACAGGTCATAACATCAATGCTGTCAAACAAAATGGCGAGCATACAAGATGAAAGAAGCTATCGCAGAGTTCATAGGGTAATGTTGAGTGACAGCTCAAATAAAATTGGGGTTAAGAAATGAACTAACTATAATAAGATAATGAGTGAGTGAATACAGATATACTGTAGCATGCACAATAAATCTATTGTAGAGTATTTTTCCAAATAAATATTTGTTACCATACATCTAAGCTATAAAATGTTTCTAAAATTAGAATTGATAAATAGATAAAATAATTATTGTCATATAATTAACAAATGATTACTATATAATTATATTTTAAAATTCCTTTTTGGTTAAATGAAAAAATTAGTTACTGAATGTTGTTATTAGAGTTAGAAAGTTAATCATCAGTCAAATTTATAAATCAACACTTTTCCTCTTAATAGTAAAAAAAAATAAAATAATCAAAGATAGCATTTTTTTTATTCCCCGTCAATTTTATTCTATACATCATTTTATTGAGGGATGTAACTCATATCTAAGACCAAACATTTATATACTGTA
>PXIH01S0016733.1:2872-14902 GCA_003024985.2 Euperipatoides rowelli
CGCCCCCCCCATTTCCACCCAAACGAATGATAAGAGCGCATGTGCCATTGCTCGGCATTCTGCGGTAATCTTTTTTTTTTTTGCCTTAACTGGATCTTTACTATTTTTGATACATAATTGGATGTCTATATCAGAAACAATATAAGAAATTTAGAAATGTTATCAAATTTAAATAGGAAAATGTAATAAGTAAATCAATTTGTCTAAAAAAAATGAATATATACAGTAAGTTATCTACAGTATATACTGTATATCTGGTGTAGATTTATTTTGAAATAATATAGAAACATCTTTGTTATAGGTTGCTGATCCATGGGGAGGATCATTCATGATGGAATCATTAACTGATGATATTTATAAGGCTGCCAAAAAAGTGATTGATGAGGTAGAGTCATCATTTAATTGTAACTATCTCAGTTTCTGTTCTTTAAACTTAAAAAAAGTATGATTTTTTTTTAAAGATTCAAATTCATAAGTCTTAATACTTAGGAAAATGATAATTTTGAGATTTAATATTCCACAAAATCGTTTTAAAGTCCCTAAACCAAAAGTTTATTAAGCATACCATATACAGTATATGAATGCAGTAAGTTTATATATTTTATATTGAAAACAATTATACTGTATTTGATAAAAAAATTAAACTTAAAAAATATATATAACCCTACATCAGTAATCCATTTTGTTTCTGTAATGGCAAGTTTTCTATTGGCAAATTCAACAAATTTAGATTAAATATTCCTGCAATCTTTATTATCAATTTTTGAAACTGAATGAAAAAGGTCTATCTTAATAATGGCATATAAAGAATTAATTGATTGACATAGTTGGCAAATTCTAATGGTCTCTTATGCAAACCCCCCCCCCCCAGCACACATTCATCCTTTTTTTTAAAGAATTGCTTATATTTTAATGTTTTAAAAAAAAAATTTTAATTAACATATTTAAAGTAGTAATTGTATTAATTTATTAGTTTGCTTTTGTAGTTTTGATTTCCATTTAAATACGGTATATAAAAAAAGTTATCTTGTGCATTTTGTTGTTTGAAATTTAATGCCTGCCACATTTCCTGATGTTTTCCTGTGAGAAGGATTATAAAATCAAACTAGAAATTTTATTATTTGTAAAAATTACAAGTTTTATTGTACAGTAATCTGCATTTGCCACTTTGGCAAGTTGAATTTGAAGATTAGGTATACTGTGATTATCTGAATTTGGAATGTCACGACCCACTTTTCCACACACATGAGAGAGGAAATATAAGAACTAAAATCAATATGGCCACAGTTCTGCTCATGTCCAGGGTGGACATGATGGTTATGCGCTCAGTCAAATTCATTCCCATAAAAAAGTATGAGAATATGAGGACTAATAATCATATGGTTCAAAATATTCTTGTCTCGTACAACTAAGATGATTAATATCCAGGGTTCAGAAGTAGTGCAGTACTTGTAGTGCCACTACTCCTTTTTTTGAGTAATGATTGAGTAATTTCATTACATTTACACCATAGTAGTTTTATATGTAGTCCATTACAA
Source organism: Euperipatoides rowelli (assembly GCA_003024985.2). Classification (NCBI taxonomy): domain Eukaryota; kingdom Metazoa; phylum Onychophora; class Udeonychophora; order Euonychophora; family Peripatopsidae; genus Euperipatoides; species Euperipatoides rowelli. Next base: position 4,411 of record PXIH01S0016733.1, read on the forward strand.
AAAATAAAATGTAGTTGTGATATATTTTACTATTTTTATATTCCCTCTAGCCAATATTTAATTTTCTTCTGGAAATAGACATATAAATAAATAGTATTAAGTCAAACCAATAGCCTACTATATAACTTTTTAGGCAAAAATCCAGCCTATAATCTGTTGTTTTTTTCCCCTATTATCTAACTAGAAATTGTTTTGAGACACTTTTATAGTTTTCATAATGTCAAAAGATGTGTTCATGCATCAGTACAATCCATTTGCTCCTTAAGCCATAGAATTAATCCAAATTATTATGAATGAAGAACAGATTAGATAGCTGTAGAATTAATCCAAAGTATTATATGAATGAAGAACAGATTGGATCTTTATAGTAAAGAGAATACTAATGTACCAGTAGTACCTCCTTGGCATATTTACAATAAATATTTCACCCTTTTTAAAATTAATATAAAAGAGAATTTCATAATAAGGGCAAGAGTTTATAAACAATGAACTTTTGGAATCTAAGTATTAAGCCTCAAACATATTATTTTTAATAGACTATAATTTAGTTTGATGTAGTTCTACTGTATATGTGCACATATACAGTATTTTCCAAAATGTTGATTTGGAAAATATTTTTTATAGTTAACTACTTTTAAAAAAATCTAGTTATAGTTATAGATGACTAATTTTTTTACAAGTGTTAGTTGTAGTTGTAATTCATTATTTTATAAAGTAGTTTTCCAAACTGTTTTATCATACTCAGAAATAGAAGACCGGAATATTTTTGAACAAAAGAGTAAATATTTTATCTTAGATTTTTTGGTGAGTGAAATTAATCATTTCATGCTTTTGAAATTATGGTTTGCAGTGATACTGTATGTCTTGATATCCATTATTCATAAATTTCAGTAATTGACAACCTATTTTAACCCCCTTTACAAAATCACCCAAATGGGCGCTACATTTTATATTTGATGGTAGACTATTAAATTTAGTCACCCTTATTAGTATGTATTCCAAATATATGAAAGTTATCATGAATTCTTGTACCAAGTTCATGTATCTTTTTATTCTCAATCAAACATAAATTACCCTTCATCATTTTAATTGACATTTTAAAAATTAACTTTTACCTGTTCCAAATTCTTATTTTCTTCAAATCCAAACGCCCAAATATTATATAAACCTTAAATTTTGATTTTTTTACATATGATGCGATTAATGATCACTTAGTAATCAGAATTTAAAGAACATAATTTATTATAGGTCAATGTAACGGATTTTTTAAATTATTTTTTTATCATTGATTTTCAAAGATAATTACTAAAAAAAATTCCACTGGAAAAAAAAAAAATTTAAATGCATAAAAAAAGTTATTTAAAGATAAAATTAAGACTATTGCTATCCTCAGTCTGAGATTATAAATTGAAACTTTCACATTATTTTGGTTCTGATAATAATTTGATGATGAAACAGTCTCTACAGTTGCTTTCTATGTAATGATTTAACATGTAAATAGAGGTATGTTCAACTTGTATTAAAGGTCATTTTGATTTAAAAAAAAAATTGGATCAAAATAGCACAAATGATGCATTTGATTATGATTTTTTTAAACACTTAGTCCATAGGATTTCCAGCCTTATGCTGACAAAGATAGCAAATATTCTATAGTTAAGTATAGCAAGCTGTATTCATTTCTAGTCTATGACATCACAGAATATCTCCCCTGGTGTTTACAGTGGACAATGTTGTTTTAAGGGGGAGGAGCTAAAAACAATTTTAAAAATTGAATTGTACATACAGTAGCTATTTTGTTTTTAATTTTTTTTTAATAGTGGATATTTTTTTTAGTAAAAATTTTTGAAAATCAATAATTAAAAAAAATTAAATAATTTGTTACATTTGACCTTTAAGGCTGTAAATTTTTGCTTTATATGGCAAGCTTGATTGGCATGGTAAAAGTGGAAAATGTAATTTTTATTTTTTGATTAACAGTCAACAAAAAATGATGAAATTTTTCTCTGAAATTTTCAGATGACACTTTTATTTCTATATTTGCTGATTTTTATTTTGTTTTATTAAATAATTAAAGTTTTAATGTTGTTAAAGATTTTGGAGTCATCATTGATGAAAAATTTGATTTCAAAATACATCACACTAACATTTGTAATAATATGTCCAGAAAATTTGAACACATCAGGAGCTGTAAGTAGGCACATTACCAAGTGAGCTTTCGAAATAATCTATATACATGACTGGATATTCTACTCATACATGATTATGGTTCTTTTATGACACAATTTCATAATAAGTCAGTCAAAATAAAATTAGAAAAGAGATACAGAGATATGACAAAAAAGATATTGGGTTTAAAAAAAAAAACATTTTATCTCCATTTCAACGCATATTAAAAAGTGATTTAATCTACATACGTATTTGAAGAACTTATTAATAACAACAAAAATGGTTATTTTCCATAAATCAGAAGAAAAAAATGAGATCTCAGAAATACTCTCTATTCATAGTAATAAGAATAAATTCATGATAAAATCCATATTTAGAAAAAGTTTACATTACTGGAATAATATTCCTTTGCAATTATCTGAAGGCTCTTTTAGTTCATTTAAACGTAATTTGATTGTTTTCATCAAATTGAAGATACCTTTTGATTCAGACATTTAACTTTTAGAATCTTTATTTGTTCACATCATATAGGGTTATACAGTATAAACTATGTCATTTTTTTATGTATCGATTGAAATAACTTTCTTGTCTGTCTGATGGTTTAGATGATGGATGCATCCAATCTAATTAATTTTTTGTTGTTTACTTTGTGTTTTATTTTAGGATAATATAATGTTGATAATTCAATAGATTATTGATATTCAATAACTGTATAAGCTTAAAGCTTAAATCTTTTATTTCAATAAATTAAAAAAAAAATTTATAGCTTATTTAAAAAGAATAACTTATAAATTTATATTTTATTATATAAATTAGTTCATTTTTCATTTATTCACGATTACAATCAATTGTATTTTGATATTGTGCTTGTTATGACTTGCACTTTGTCACTTCTGGGTTAAGCTAATAAAATTATACATTAGGAACTAAGGTTAAAATTTAAATCAAAATCACATTTCAATTTTATTTAATTTTCTTGTTATTTTCCATTATTAGGTAGAATCTTTGGGAGGTATGGCAAAAGCAGTTGATAGTGGTATGCCAAAACTTCGAATAGAAGAGTGTGCAGCTAAACGTCAAGCACGCATTGACAGTGATCAAGGTTTAAATTGTTTCTTCTTAAATTATCAATTAATGGACTCAGAAATTTTTATTTTTTACTGTATATGTTACATGTTAAACTATATTGTACATTATCATTCCTTTCATACGCATGTAAAAAATAAAATAGTTTAAAATAAGTTAAGATTAGGGGCAGTCTTTGACTGATAGATGGATGTCTGATCCTGAAGTATAAATATTAGGTTAATCATATTTATTCAATAAAGACTTTGAACTGAGATAGTGTTTTTTTGATATTTAATTTCAAGAGCCAAAAATCCATTGAGAGTCTTTAATGTAATAAGGATCTTAATCTTTAATTTAATCTTTCCTATTATAAATTATTGTGCTCCTTGCCATTTAAAAAATTATTGTATCCATCTGTGGTGGAAATACAATAAACTCTTTAAATATAAAGAGTGTATTGTATTAAAGAGTGTATTGTCATGAAAAAGTCCATATTGGACTTACCATGTTTATATAAATAAATAAATAATAATCTTAGCATTCATTAAATCTAAATTTTTATAATTTATAGCATACTTTTGACAAATATTGGTAGGTTTGGTATAATTGTACTTTACCCATTGCACATTTTTATATATTTTTTTATTTTTAGAAACCATTGTTGGTGTCAATAAGCATCGACTTGAAAAAGAAGATCCTGTTGAAGTATTGACTGTCGACAATACTAAAGTCCGGGAAAGTCAAATCGCTAAATTGAAGACTCTTCGAGAAAAACGAAATCCAAAAGAAGTAGGCTATGCTTTTTATTTAAAAAAAAAAAAAAAAATTTTTTTTTTCTTTTTTAAAAATCTGTAGGAACAAAAGTATATTTCAAAATTTTTTGGTATTCATATTTAAATATTTTAGATATTAATATTAAAACTCTAAACTGGCTGGCTATTTGAAAACTTGAGCCTGACATAAGCTGTCAATCAAATTCGGTTACTCACTTGATGTGTTAAGTGATCCTTGCTTTAAACATTATTTAAATTTAAAAATAAATATTGCTGTTGAGACTTTTTTTTTTTAGGGTTATGATTTAATTTTCACCATTTTTATCCTTGTACAGTAATAGCTTAGTACACATAAAATTATGGGAAGGCATAATCTAGGATATAATTTTGAAAAGACAGCTGATTTATCATAATGTACAGTATGTAAATAGGCAAAGACAGAAATGAAATGTTGAACTATATTTATTTTTATCTTTAAAATGCAAATTATTTACACATTTTTGACATTGAAGTGATTGGTAAAAATTACCTTAATTATAAGAAAAGGCAATTTATAATTCCTTGCTGTTGTATCAGATGTTCTCGGGTCCTAAAAATATATCGAGTACGGTACTAATTATTTTGCAGTATGGTTGTGTGTTTACGGTGTGTTGTGTTGTATTTTGCAGTGTGACTAAGTGGTTTGTTAGAATGTCCTGTTAATTATTAGAAGTCCTTGCTCTCCAGAAGTTGGGCTAGGAATTCTAATATACGGTACTGTAGATCGGAAAAAGAATATAAGAAAAAGGCTTCTGCAACCTAAGCTTTTGACTAATGTAAAAATGTTAAGATAAGTGGATATGGAAATAATATGAGGATACATAATTATTATGAATAATATTTATTCTAGTCATAACTTTGGTATTTTGCAGTCATAATATACACAAAAATAACATAAGCATGCTATAATAACTAGATTGTGTATGCTACACAGCAGTTTTATTAGTATGACAATATTTCTCTTACCTATTATTATTTCTTGCCTGGGGTTTTTATGGTTGGTCAGGATTTTGTCGTCTGTGGTTTATGTTCTGGATGTCATGGTTTGGTACTGGGTTGCCTCAGAAATGATATATAGGTACCGGGTTGTTTCTAGGTGCATTAGTATAGAATAGGATTGGTTCAGTAATGATGTGGAGGTACAGGTTGGTTCTAGGTACATTAGTACAGGATAGGATTGTTCTGTAAACATTTTAGTTATGCATAGTGATCGTTATTTGTAGGGAAGGGTTTTCCAATAGAGAAGGCGAGCGTTGACACTGTGGGTATTCATTTGACTGACCAAATTTCAGCTAGCTGTGGGAGAAAATGATTATCTGTTGCTCTAGTTTAAGAGATGATGAGAGACCAGGAAACTAATATTTTTTTTGTAGAGGTCAGCTTTTATAGTCTATGGGGTGAATTCTCAGATCCTGAAGTGTGAGAATATGGATGGCTAATAAACAGTTATTATTATGCAAATTATTAAATAACCTTAATTTTTGACAGTTTTTTTTAAACACTACAAAAATGTTATTTTTTTTAGTTTGAAAATGTTATACAGTAGGTCCTAAGATCATTTTTAAAATACTACAATATTGTCCATCTCTACCTATTTGCACACTTCAGAATCTGATATCTATTATTCATATTAGATATCAGATTCTGAAGTGTGCAAAGCAGCATGTTTCCATACTTTTGAATGGAAAGTTTATTTAATGTACCCTGCAATCTTTGTAGACAGTGATACCTTTTTATACTTTGCAAAATTACAGTAATGAGCTGGACAATGTTGATAACTTACTAGTTAATCACCCAATCCATGGTCGGGGATAAATAAAAATGTCCTGTACTTTTATTTTTTCATTTCTATACTTTGAAAAAGAGCCTGGGAATGAGTAGGATCATACCAGCCATCTCTCAGCTGATTATCCGATGCCTGGTCTAAGAAGAATGGAGATGCTTGTAAAAGTTATGGCATCAAAGGATTAATACATCTCTCTTTTAGTTTCATACCCACTGTCTTCATTTATTTGCTATAGCAGTGTCATAATATTAAAATATTTTTAATCCAGCCGGGCCACATGCATGTCATTTGTGCTTCCGTAATAAAAATATATGTTCATCAGAGAGTGATAGAATGATAGACAATCTTTTCTTTCACTCAGACATTGAATGCTTAATGTGAAATTTTATTGTAAAGCTGTCATCACATTATCATACTCTGTTCTTTTTCCTATTACTATATTTTTTCGTCATGTGATTTTCTTCAGCACAAAAGATAAATGAGGAGAATGCAAAATGTCGATCCATTATCAGATTGACTATTATTGAAGCCACAAAAATTCCCGAGGTTTATCGTTTTATGCGAGTTAACCAATTTCCACTTTTCAGCGAATACAAAACTTTTATGAAGAGAATGTCTTTCAGGTTTATTGTTACTAAGCTTCATTTAAGGATTGTAATTTTACCAGGTCTTATATCCATTTTGAGAAAAACAATTTTTTTTTCATAAATTGTGATTAATCACGGTATATCAGAGTTGTACCTAGAGGGGAGTGGCAAGTGAGCAAATGTGCCAAGCACTTTCAATCTAAGGCTCTGTAAGGGAAGAAATTGAAAGTATTATACAGTATATTAGTGACAGATCAGGGGTGTTCATTTTTGTAAATTAGCTCACCAGTGATTCGTTTATTATATTTATTCATTATGAACGATTTAAATTTCAAATCAGCTTCCCCCCCCCCCCCCCCCCCCTTCTTTTTTTTTTTTTTTTTTTTTTTTTTTTTTTTTTTTTTTTTTTTTTTTTTAAAGATTTTAAATTTAAAACAGCTTCCCCCCCCCCCCCCTTCTTTTACTTTGTCATTATTTTTTATTTTTAAAGGTTTTATGCATATCTTGATAATGCGGCATGAACAATTCTCTCATTTCTTGTATGCAGTAAATCAGTTTTTCATAGTGAAAGAGTCGGTTACAGTGAACAAATCGTTCATGAATGACCAATCACCAATATATTTTCACTGAACAGTGTATTGTAAACTGCATTATGATATACAGTACTTACAGTATATGTCAAAAACTGAAGTACTGTATCTAAAAAGTGTTTAATATTTACTATTAAATTTAATTTAAAATATATATTTAAAAAGTTTTATTTCATTTTTTAATTTATTAATTTTAATCCTTTAATAGCTATTAATGTTGAATTAGGTTGAATGTTGTCTGGACTACATCACTGAGTGTGCTAAGAATGATGGGAACTTGTTGGAAGCAGCTATCAGAGCTGCCAGAGTCCGTTGTTCTGTTGGAGAAATTACTCAAGCCATGGAGAAAGTAATTATATATTTTTTAATTTAATAGTGCATAATATTAGTTCAATCCCTCTGGGTTGTAAGTGGCTTAAATAGTGCCCATATGAAGTAATAATTATAATAGTACGGTATTACTTTTTAATGTTTTATATAAGATTATTTATTTTATATGTTCTGCACATGGTTTCTATTACCGTATGTCATATTATTTCAGGGCATGTTTTAATTACTGTAAGAATACTTGTTGCTTTGTTCCAATGTTTTTAGGATATTTAAATGATGTTTTAATATTCAAGGATTGAGATAGAGATTTGAATTTTTTAAAAAACATATAATGAATAAATATTTATTTTTGGTGGAAATTAAGTCCCTAATAAGACAAATTCATATTTATAAAATTATTCTAATAAATCCTATAGTAATATGCCTAATTAGTGCATACTTTTTTTTCCCGTAGTGTGTATATTAATTTTTTGATAGACTTATTGGGTATCATAATCTTCTGATTTTCAAAATTTTCTTTACGAGAATTTAAAGCTATAAAAAGCTGATATTAAAATATATTTTCAAGATAAGGTAAAAAATAGGTTTTCATTTTTTTTAAGGGTTTAAACATCTGGATAAAGTGTATCAAAAGTAGGCTACATGCTATTCCTATAACTCTATCTGTTTTGAGACAATTGATTTACTGTATATTCAGTATGTACTGTATTACATTAACAGCTAATCAGAGTCTAAAAGCTGAGGCTCACCATTGATTATTAGTTATTATAATATGAACTTGTAAGATTGTTTTTTTTTAAAAAAAATAACATTATTTGCAAGGGTGATATACCGAGTCTGATACCTGGGATCTTATCAGTTTTAGTGCCAGTAAATATAAGAACACCATAAGCTTATTGTGTATTATTTTTTGTAAGCATATATTTGCATCACATAATCAATAATATACAGTACATATGACATTATGGAAATTATCCAGAATGAGAATAAAATCCAAAATATGCTTTTAAATAATTTATACTAATAATTTTTTTTAAAAAAAAAGAAATATTTAAGATTCAGTGCATTTAACAAATATCAGATTTTTTTTATGGGGGGGGGGGGGGTAGCTGCTACTTTAAATAATATTGCAAAATCATGTTACTGTTATGTCAAATGAGAAAAACTCATTCTAAATTTGAAACTCATAATCATATGCACATCTAGTTGCATATATTTTGACAGAATAAGAAACCTATTATGTAGAGTTAACTGCATATATTTCGACAGCAATAACCACAACACAGGACATTAATTTAGACTTTATTAATAGTTTATCAACAAACTAGCAGCATTCAAATAACTGAAATACAAAATTAATACAGTCGCTTAAAAAATACATATCAAATAAAAACAATTTTTTTTAATAGGTATTTTCTAGACATGTTGCAACTGACCGAATGGTAAGTGGAGCTTATAGAACAGAATTTGGAGAAACAAAAGAAATACAAGCGGTTATTAAAAAAGTTAATGTAAGACATGTTTATGTAATTTATCACATTAAATTGTTTAAACGCTTTTTCAATATTTATGATTATGGAATCACACTGTATTGAAATAGGAATTTTTAGAGTTTGAAGGTCGTCGACCTCGGATTTTAGTTGCTAAAATGGGTCAAGATGGACATGATCGTGGAGCCAAAGTAATTGCTACTGGATTTGCTGACATTGGTTTTGATGTAGATATTGGGCCTTTGTTTCAAGCAAGTATTCGACAAATTTTCAGTATAATCTATGTTGATTTTTTTTTTCTTTTATAATTTACCCTAATTTAACATCATAATTTATAGACTTAATGAATTTTATTTGATACGTTTCAGACTCCTAAAGAGGTTGCTCAGCAAGCAGTTGATGCTGATGTTCATGTAGTTGGCGTCAGTTCCCAAGCAGCTGCTCATAAAACTTTAGTTCCAGAACTTATTAATGCTCTCAAAGAACAAGGTCGACCGTAAGTAATTTTCTTTATAACATAAATAGGATTCATACCGTCAACTAATAATATATATTTTTTGTGTGTCTAGGGAGATTCTCGTCGTCTGTGGTGGGGTGATTCCTCCTCAAGATTACGAATTTCTATATCAGGCTGGTGTTAGTAGTATTTTTGGACCAGGTAATTTGTATTACATACCTTCTGCCTTTTTATATGCAGTCTAGTTTTTTTTTAAGATTTTAAATGCATTAGTGTTGAAATTGATTTTCGCAATTCACTGCAAAGTCCAATCAATACAGAAACATCATATTACTTTCAATTAATTTTATTATAGTTACGAATCTTACTATCATATAAAATACATTAGCCAACTAAGGCTTCATTAAAAAAACAAGGTGCTCCCACAATGCACCATATTACATCGCACTGCAAAGCAAATTCAAATTGGCTGTTATACTTATCACACGATATAATTTGAAAAATATATTAATGATACTGATGCATCACATATGCATGGATCTGTCAATAATGTTATATATACACATGGTGAATGAAACTTGGTAGATAGGGATTAATTTAAAGTTCTAGGCTACATTGGCTACTGCAGTAACATTAAGGACCAGCTGGATAGAGTTAACAAAGACAAATAATTATCTATAATTATATTAACATTGGTTAGTCTTGGTGTAAATAATCAACTATGTAAATAATATAATGTACATAACTGACTTAATTCCATATACTTTCATGCGCAAGCTCCATTTTACTTTTGTCACTATAGGCATATTAGACCAACTACTCCACCAACTTTTACTGGTGAAACAATAATAACCACTTTTGATTAGGTGAAATACTTATGACCACCAATTACCGTGCTCAATAACATAACTATCCATTTACCAGGTGCAGTAATATAACCACCCATTAACAGGTGCAATAGCATGTCCACTTATTACCGGGTGCAAGAATATCATGTGAAAAAGAGACCGAGCTCAAGATGACGTCAGACTAACGTCAAAAAAATGAGATCTACAAGAGGTTGCTCCCTCTAGTGGTAAATTCTTATAACAATGAAAGTATTGAACTAATACACTGTAATTATCTACAGCTAAAAATATACAGTAAATACAGTACATATTGCATACAGTATATAAAAATTACAACTACTATAGGCATGTTCGTCAT
>PXIH01S0016735.1:5641-20995 GCA_003024985.2 Euperipatoides rowelli
TTATTATAAGTAGTAGTAGTAGTAATTATTATTGAACAATAGAATAAGATATACTGTAATACATGCTTTAGCTAATAAAAACCACATATTTTTTCATTTGAATATTTTGATACATTATGGACTCTCTTTAACAATTTTATATTTTTAATTGTTTCTTAAATGATTTGTATGGTACTTCAATTCAACTAAATGAAAATGTAGAAAGACTGTAGTTACAAAGAAAACAGACAAAATATATATATATGGTGTAAGATCGCATAGTACACAACCAACACACTATTACATATTTGAGCTTTAATATATGCAAATATTGAGTTAATATATATTTTGCATATTTTTAAGACACTTATAGGCAAAATTTCCTAACCCAACCCAAAATGTACAGTTGATAATCATTATTGAAACTCAAGTTAACCCATATCAGATTCGCCCGAAGCTACAACTGAGCGATTAAAGAAAAGGTTACATCAAAAAATCCACACAATACAACAAATATCCATTTCAAAAATAGAATAAGCACATAAGGTTTATTATTAAAATTCAAAAGGAAAAGGGGGGGGGGTCATTTTAGTTCAATTTAATTTTTATTTATTTTTTTCAGTAATTTATAAGCATAATCACAGATGAAAAATTGGAAAGGCATGATTTCTTTTATAGGCTTATAGTTTTGCACTTCCTTTAAATAATAATATCTATGTTGTTTATTAAATCGGGTGGCTCCTTATTGGTACTTTGAGTATTTATATTAAAACAATTTTATCATTAATAACTGCTTGTTAATTAGATCCAGTTTTCCAAAAGTTATCTATTGAAAGAATAAAATAATATTTATACTTATTTTTTTAAATAAAATGTTTTTTTATTATTTTTATTGGCATGTCTTAATTTTGAGCAAGAAATTCTAGCAGTGTCATATAGACTCAATATTATATCTTTTTTTCAGATCCATTTACATTTGTATTAGAAGAAGAAAATGATACAATTGTATCAGAAGTAGAATCATGTTCTGATTGTTATTCTATCCTATGATTACTATGCTTCATTAGATAACTGATTCCATAATAACTTCCTTAACTAAAAATCATGTTAATTTAGCAACATTGCAGCTAATCCCACGTAGAGTCTTATTTATAGATAAGATGTGTGTAACAATTTAAGTTTAAAGTTGACTTTAAAAATAAAATAAAATAAAGGACTAAAATTAATTCCCTCTCTGAGATTGTCATAAAATAATATAATCTAGCAAATCTAAAATTATTGCAAACAAACATGAAAAAAAAAATGATACCGTGAAATATGTTGATTGAAATCATTGGAGGCTTTAAGCTATACTTCTAATAACATTATAGACCAAATTTGAATACTTGTAATACAACTAAATATTTATTTTAAATCTAGAAGATTTTGTCAATCTGTCCTGGGAAAGCAATGATCGGACATCTAGCTTCACAGACTAAAATAAGTAAATTGCTTGTATGAAGCTTTTAACTATGCAACATCTTACACTAGGGGACTATAACAGAGGTTGTTCAAGGTCTGTTTGGCATCTCGTATGATCTCTCCCTATCACTCCCCTTTAGTCTCTATTATGATCTCCCCCATCGTCTTCCCTACCTTTCTTTGTCATCTCATATGAACTCTTCCTGTCCCCTCTTCTGTTATCTCTTATGTTCTCTCCAAGTCACCTCCTCTTTGACATCTCATATGATCTTTCCCTTCCTCTTTGTAATCTCTTATAACCTCTCCCTTTACCCTCCTCTGTTATATCTCTTCTTCCACCTCCTCATTGTCATATCTGATATGTAGCTTCCAACTCCTCTGTAATATCTTATGATCTATTCCTTTCACTTCCTCTTTGTTATCTCTTATGATCTCTCCCTTTACCCTCCTCTTTGTCATCTCATATGATCTTCCCCTTCCCTCCTCTGTCATGTTATGATCTCTTCCATCCCCCTCCTCCTTGTCATCTCTGATCTCTCCCTTCCTCCTCTGTCATCTCTTATGATCTTTCCCTTCCTAGTCCCCTTTGCTATCTCATATGGTCTCTCCCTTTCCCTTCCTCTGTTACCTTTTATGCTCTTCCCTCCTACTTCTTTTATAATCTTGTATGATTCCCTTCCACTTTTGCATCTTCTATGACCTCCCCTCCTCCTCCACTTGTTATCTCATATAATGTTCCTCTCCTTCCCTATTTTATCTCGTATGATCTCCCATCCTACCATCACTTTTCATCTTATATAATATCCCTCCCCTTTATCATCTCATATGATCTCCCCTCCCATCCACTTTTTAATACAAGATGATGGTATTTCATAATTAGATCATGTTGCTTTTTAATATTTTAAAGGGAAAGAAAAAAAAACTAGCCTAAATTTCAGATGTCAAATTTCCTTATGTCAGCAGAATGCTGTATATAATAATACTGTTATTAATTATAATTTTTCTATAATACTTTTCTTCAGGCATTTGGTATCTCTTTTACTAGCTTACTTAGGCTACTCCTTCTCCTGTTCAGGGTTCAATATTGTCTTAAAATTTAATATGGTACTGCATTTTACATTTAAGGATGACACATTTATAGGGGATCTTGAAATTACTTTTTGACAACATTCCTTAATCTTATATGAAACAAAAAAATTAATTCTCAAATGATTTGTAACTAAATGCTTGCTTGGGTTAAAATTAAAAATCTACTTGTCAATTAAAATAGATATTATTGGCACACTTTTATTAAATTTAACTCAATCTGATTGAGTCATCCTAATCTCATTCATAAATGGAAAATAAATTGTTTACTTTGAATTTTTAAAAATAAAATTAATTGAAATTAGTTTATTTGGAAAATTCAAGTAACTTATTTAACATTTTAAAATGACAATCTCAGTAAAACACGGTGGATTAGATTTGATCAACCTCATGTACTTTTGTCAATCTACAACATTTAGCTTCATTGAGCCGAATATACTGAATGATCAAAACTTGAAAAATGTATTACTGATGGGAAATCTCTATAAAGACTGATCCATACAACATTGGACTCGAAATAATTATGTATCTATAAAAAATTTAGGTTAGAAAGTGCAACGATAACATACAAAACGTATTATAAACTATTAATTAGTCATTGGAATGTAAACCAAAGTTGTAGAAATTATAAGATATGTCTTTACAATCTTCTAAAATTTAACGCAGTAAATAATCTACAAAATTTTATAATAAAGTAGCCTACTCATTATCAATATTGTCAACCAAAGTTAGATTGTATAAGATAGGAATGTAATCAAAATTAATAATAATTGTCCTTTTAATTATTGTAAAGATGACAAGTTGGCTGATCATTTATTTTAGGAGTGTAATTTTTTTTTTATTTTCCAAAAACGAATTTACTAAGAAAAATGATTAGGAAATATAATTGAATTGAATTTTGGAAGAATAGGAATATTTTAAAACTACCTTTTATGTTAATGAAATTTTGGTACACTTTGTTTTTGCAACATTTGGAAGGCCAGATATATTAAATTTTTAGAAAACAAATCAGATCTTTTGATTTTAGATATGTTTTATTCAGGAATTAATACAGAATATAAAGGCTGGTTCACAGCATTAAGTAAAGTCTACGTAAAGTCAAAACTTTGGGTTTTGACCAATCACAGCNAACCTGTTTTTAGACTTAGAACTTTGACTTAATGAAACTTTAGAATAGGAAAAATCCTATTTTAACATAGCTTTGAGTTTGACTTAAGCAGCCAACCAATCACATTGCAGCACTGCACTATTAAAAAAAAAAAAAATGGCAGCCTCCATCAACAATGAATTTCTTATAAATTTAATCATAAATTATCCGATAATTTATGACTTACAAAGACAAGACTATAGAATTTTATAAACATATTAAAATTAATTACTACCAAAATTTGTTTTCTTGTTGAATAAAAAGAGCCACTGACAATACTCATACTGTATCTGGCTCTATCTACTTGTTGCCGGCGGTATAGGCACGTACCGGAGGCCAAATATTGCCGAGTATCGTAGACAATAGGTACAGTGCAAGGTTTTTACCTTGCTTGGACACAGTGTATTAGAAGAAAGGAATTAAATAAATACATAAAAATCAGTTTTAATCATTTCTTTTGGTAGTTATATAAAAAAAATAATAATAGCAATGACCATTTTAATAGCAACAATTTAAAATCAATTCATCCTAAATTATTTATTATTTTAAATAAGCTTGTCTTTTTTTTTTTTAATTAGAATTTTTCTTGCACTGGCAATCGGTCTTTTTTTTTCTTTCCGTTTATTAAAATCAATGAGAATAATAGCATATAGAATATTTTAATATGCAAGTATGTAACTAGCATTTAGGAACCAATAAAATATTGAAGAATCATATTTCCTAATTACATTTTTTATTTATTTTAAACTAGCCTAAATATATAAGATTACAGAGCTGTTATAAAAAAGAAATAAGTCTGGAATGCTATTGTATTCGATAAGCAGACCAATGGTATTTTTTTTTTTAATATATGATAGCCTATATTTGAATTTAGTGTGGAACCGGCTGTATGTTTAAGTCAATCCGTAGGGAAAACTTAAAGCTGTAAACAAGACATCTTATGTAAGTGCTTGACTTTCAACTAACTTTCACGTTTAATTTTCACGTAAAATTAATGCTGTGAACGCTTTAAGAATGATTTACTCATGTTATCTCAAAAATCTTTTGACTTGTGGACATTTAAATAATGTCGTAAACTTCTAATTTGCTACCTCTTTATTATTTAAAAATTAGTGTAACTTGTAAATAATAGTATTGAATTGAGTATTATTATTTGTATAAATTTTATGTTTTATTAATTAAATAATAAAAAAAATTTTGAAAAAAAAATCGAGATCAGTTGTATGGTCGAATGAAATACGATTGCAAAATTTGAAGTGCAAAGCGAAAGGCTAATTTTAACTTACGATCGAATTATGGAAATGTAAATTTTAATATGTTGTCTTTTGTGAGGAGATCTTAACTTAGGACAATTTAGAGGTACTAAAGTCCATTTAACTTTTAACTACACCATTCCTCCCCTTCCCCCCTCTCCCTTCCTCCCCTCTCCCTTCCTCCCCTTCCCCCCTCTCCCTTTTGGTGTACAAAATACATCACATCAACAAATATAAGTATGCTATATTTGTTGATGTGATGTATTTTGTACACCAAATACCACATGGCTGCAGATTTAACAACTTATTGATGCAGCTGCATCAACAACACTTACAGTGGTCATAGCTGACACTTCAATAATAAGTTAGGTGGTATGAACAGTTCTATGTGAATCATTTAACAAAATTATAGCATTTTTAGTGTGAGTGGTGTATTTTATAGACCGGGCATGTGTAGTTAAAGGTTAAATGCCAACATTTATGTGTAGCTGAGGGTGAAATTATTGTTCCTATTTTGGCATTACAATCTGATCGCAATTAAGAAACACAGTGTGATATAAAAATATAAATTTTTCATTTATAGTAATTCTTTAAATCTAATATCAATGTTTTTTGTTTTTTTTTATTTACTAGGTGAAACCCCGGCTGCAATGACAGGAGGTCAAATTCAGCACTCCTCACATCTGGGATTCTTAAGTTTGTGGTTACTAGCAATCTGGGTAATTACTCGGATCATGCGATGATGACATTTAAACTCGAGACAAAAAAAAACTTTTGTTATATTTTTATTTTATTTTCTGTTTGTTTTGTTTTGTTTGTCTTCTGCCAACCAATGTGTTCCACTAAGCCATCCTGGACAATGAAAACAGGTGGAAAACAAAAGCGGTCATAACCCGAAAAACAAAACAAGACACTGTTACCTTTTGAAGGTCAAAATCTGCACGATGTACTGTTCACTAATCAGGACTTTGGACCCGCAAAATTAGAATTTATGAGGAATTAGAAAACATCAGTCCTAAATTTGCTTTTATATTATAATTATTATTTTATATCTACATATACATATATATATCTATATATTAAATACATGGTACATACCAATGAAAGATCCGATCATGTGACTACAAAAAAATTGAACTATATGGCAGATTTTTTGGACCCTAATGCATTAAAAATGGCTTCTACATTCTAACAAACAATAAAAGGATACGCTTAATGTTTCAATGAGTTCTAGTTGATTCAGATGACACTTAGAAGTCTAAAATTTGCTTCCATCACAGTTATCCCAAGAATTGTTCTTCACTTTAATTTTAATGGTCAATTGGAATTCACAATATTTAAGCAAGGTGACATTACAATTTGTGAAAGGACTAGAAGAGATTCACTTGGTAATTTTTTCTATTAAGAAATACCGGTATTTATGTGTCTTGTTCATTTAATTTATTTTTCATTTAATTTAAAAAAAAAAAAAAAAAATTCAATTTGTACAAAAATAAGTTAAAAAACAAAACAAAAAAATAAATAAATTAACAACATTTAAATATACTATTGAAATCACCCTACAGAATATGCAGCTACCTCTGGTGGCTAATTTTTAAAGAGAATGTAATTAGAATTTTAATTTTATTATTTTTTATTTTTTTATTACTTAATTGTTTACAAAAGTTATATGAACTCTATGAGCCATAGGGAAAAAGGGGTTGGTTTGTACATTTCTTGATATGTCTATGGTAGGAAAGACTTAAGATGATGGAAGAGCTAAGTGAGATAAAACATATTTCAAAGAATTAATGTANCTACCCATATGCCAAATTTCAAATTTCTGCTATGTTGGGAAGTATGCTAAACAGTTTTGGGTCATTTGGCCCCACCCCCACCCTCCAAAAAAAATCCAAACTCGATTTTCATTGTTGACACAAGAGAACCTACCTACACTCCAAATTTCAAGTTTTGTCATGTACAGAAGTATGCTAAACTCTTCAGGGTCATTTCCTCCCACCCCCAAACACACCCTCCACCCTACCACAAAAATCAAAAAGTCTATTTTCATTGTCTACACTATGCAAACTACACATATGCCAAATTTCATGTTTGTGGCATGTACGGAAGTTTGCTAAACACTTCAGGGTCATTTCCCACCCCCACACACNTAATTTTCTTTGATATGAAATCATAAAAAAAAATCCATTTTGTGTGACCTTTAAAGGTCATTTTGATTTAGAAAAAAAAAATTCATTTAAACTTTTAGACCATAGCATTTCCAGCTTTAAGATGACAAATATAGCAAATATTCTATAGATAAGTATAACAAGCTGTATTCATTACTAGCCTATGATGTCACAAAATATCTCCCCTGGTGTGTACAGTCTACAATGTTTTTTAAGGGGGAGGAGTTAAAGACAATTATTTAAAAAATTGAAATGTAAATAACTTTTTTTTTTTTAATTTTTTTTTTGTTCTGGTAGATATTTTTTTCTAGTAAAAATCTTTGAAAATCAATAATAACAAAAAATTTAAAAAATCTGTTACATTTGACCGTTAATTACTTTAGGATATTCTGCTAATTATTTATATGAAAATAAATAATTATCTATATATTAATACGTGAAGGAAAAACTTTGGATCCCTTTTTAAACATATTGGGCGCACGGAGGAGTGGGAGATTTGGCAGTTAAAGTTATATGGAGAGGGAGTGCAATGAGCTAAAATTTATATATAAAATTAAAAAATTCATTGTTTAGTGTTGTGGCGGCTTTATACAAAGGAATTTCCTATTGGTCGAATTTCGACCAACACTGGAGGCCTAGTCTTATTAATTTGATACAACAGTAAAAATCAATTTATACCCTGAATTAGTGGTCAATAAATTCATACCCTTAATTAGTGGTCAATAAATTCATACCCTGAATAATAAATGGTCAATAAATTCATACCCTGAATTAATGTTCCATAAATTCATACCCTGAATTAATGGTCAATAAATTCATATCCTGAATTAGTGGTCAAAAATTCAATAGGTTCATTCCCCGAATTAATGGTCAATAAATTTATACCTTGAGTTAGTGGTCAATAAATTCATACCCTCAATTGTTGGTCAATAAATTCATACCCTGATTTAGTTGTCAATAAATCCATATTCTGAATTAGTGGTCAATAAATCCATATACTGAATTAGTGGTCAAAAAATTCATACCATGAATTAGTGGTTAATAAATACATAGCCTGAATTAGTGGTCAAAAATTTCATACCCTGAATTAATGGTCAATAGATTCATTCCCTGAATTAGTGGTCAATAAATTCATTCCATGAATCAGTGGCCAATAAATGAATACAGTACCCTNGCATTTAAATATAATTAACTTTTCTTTTTGTAAAAATATCATAATATTATTACAAAATTGTATTAACTGATGAATTTGCATACAGAACGATGTAGAAATAAGCAAATTTTGATATAAAAAAATAAATAAATAAAAAAAAAAACATTATTTTGAGGTGCACACTGTTGTGACTTTGGAGATGTTACATTTTCACAGTACTGCGATATTATAGTTTAGATTATAGAAATAATACACAATTTTCCAAGATAAATATAAATTTTCAAAAATTATAAAATAATGCAAAAATGAATAACAATACTAATTCTCTCATGAATTTTAGATTAACGATTGAACATTGTTCCCTCATAATAATCATAAACAAAAATATATTAAATTATTCATAAACAAATTTAATACAGTATAAATAATTGAATTTTTAAAATATTAAAGTTTGTCAAGGAAATAAACAATTTAAATCATTGTTTATTTATATCATCTATATACACACACACACACACTAACCTTCACCTTTCGTTAGCCAAATTAATCGTTCAAATAAAATTGTATCCACTAGAACGCAATCTCTTTAAAAAATCGAATAAATAAATTTAAAATATAATGTAACTAATATTATGTATCTTTCTTGGGTTTTTCAGATAATGAAAGATTAATATACATTCTTGTGATCAGAAATTCCTTTAAGATCCCCATTTATATTGCCTACTTCAGACAGGATTCATATTATGTTTTTACTTTTCAAATAATGGATTTTAATAAGATTTATATCAGTGTTATTTTTTTTTTTTTTTTTTTTAAATAAATCTCCTCTCCAACAGGAGAAGAGATGTATTTTTTTGTGGCTAATAAATAATAGAAAATCATAATTACTTGAAATTAGTTAGAATAACAGTTTCCTTTTTTTATTAGAAGGGCAGCATACTTGGAAAAACCCAAAGCGAACTGTTACAGCTAGGGGAAAAACCGTTCCATAACTGACCAAACTGGGCAGTGACCTGTACTCCCCAGCATATGCCTTCAGCTTAGCAAGTTGTGCGGAAATCCACTCGATCATGAAACCAAGACATATAAGCTTTAATTATTTGAATAATAATAGAGGATATTGATAAGCCATTGTGATTTAACAGACTTTAATAACAAAAAAAAAAAAATACTATTTTATTACAGAGTTGAAAATGATATTTTGTTAAAAAAAATTAAAATTTCATTTAAAGAAATTTGAACTTTCCTGTTTTTAAAAATTGTGCACAAATATGATGTCTTCAAGGATAAGAAACAAGACATCATACCTAAATGATCACATATGATTAAACATTAGGCAATAGGCCGGAGTGTGAAGTTTTTTTTAAATTCAAAATCGGCCCGGTGTGGTAAAGATGCATTTTGTATTGTTTATTATATAAAAAAAAAAATTCAATGCCCTGAGTTGACATTTTCATACGCCCCAAGAGGCTCAAAATCCCCGAGTTTTAGCAATTTTTTTTCCATATTTGTGTAAACAATTTACACATTTAATTTCTTATTGGCCCAATGTGGAAACAATACAATTAGGTACCCTTAACATATGAAAAAAGTTTCATATCTCTTATACACTATCTTCAAGTGCCCCAACAATGGCAAAGTGTTATGAAGAATGGTAAAATTTGAATTATTTTATATTTTTCTGAATGTACTAAAAANATACCATGAATTAGTGGTTAATAAATACATAGCCTGAATTAGTGGTCAAAAATTTCATACCCTGAATTAATGGTCAATAGATTCATTCCCTGAATTAGTGGTCAATAAATTCATTCCATGAATCAGTGGCCAATAAATGAATACAGTACCCTGAATTAATGGTCAATAGATTCATTCCCTGAATTAGTGGTCAATAAATTCATATCCTGAATTAGTGGTCAATAAATTCATATCCTGAATTAGTGGTCAAAAATTCATACCATGAATTAGTGGTCAAATAAATTCATACCTTGAGTTAGTGGTCAATAAATTCATACCCTCAATTATTGGTCAATAAATTCATACCCTGAATTAATGGTCAATAAATTCATATCCTGAATTAATGGTCAAAAAGTTCATACCCTGAATTAGTGATCAATAAATCCATACCCTGAATTAGTGATCAATAAATTCATACCCTGAATTAATAGTCAATAAATTCATACATTGAATTAGTAGTCAATAAATTCATACACTGAATTAATGGTCAATAGATTTATTCACTGAATTAGTGGTCAATAAATTCATATCTTGAATTATGACTCAGTGTACCACATTTACATTTGACTAAGTTTACACACAGTAAACTATTTAATTCTTAAATTCATTATAATGGGTTTAGATAATGAATTACTTTGAATGATAATAAAACATCTTAGGATATTTTACAACCTGGAATTTCAATTATGGGTTTAAATATATATATAAATCATGAAATAATATTGTGAGAGTCATTGCAGTCAACTAAACTTATAAGATAGAACTATATTATGCTTAATTTATTAAAAGGGATTAAGTTGTCTGCAATGAGTCTCAAGAATGAAGGGTCTCCAAAGCAAACTTTGTTTGACCTTTTACCTGGTCGAATCTAAGACTATAGATTGATGGAGAATACAAAGGGGCAAAGTGAACTATTTTATAAGTGAGTAGAAAATAATATATTTATTAGGCAATAGTAACTCTATAGGCTATTGACATACAAATAATATGAAATGGACTACTCCGGTGGTCCAGTGATTAACATCATTGACACCGGAGTTTGTTCAGGGGTCGTGAGTTTGATCCTAGGAAGCCCCGGCGCTGGAAATGGTGAATTGTCATTCACCATCGGTACACACCGGACATTTTTTCTCATTACAGATATATCAAGGATTGTTCAATCAAATAATAATTGGATTAATGGCGGACAATTTAAGGAAAGAAATGGAACTCAAGATGGCTGATGGATATGGAAATAAATTAAAAATCAATCATCACTGTTGTATCCAGTTAAGAAGATTGTTAAATAATAAAAGCATATTGTAAATTATATTTTAATAAAAAAATTTAATATGAATTATAAAATACCAAAATGTTTTGCTTTAGACATTATAGCTTCTATAAGCAGGCAGAGTACTTTGGTTGTGATGCAGGTTAAGTTTAGATTGTAGCATTATTGTTATACATTTGCAACATTGATTGTATGCTACAATACTGTAAGTTTTTTTATAAATAACATTATACAGTATAGTTGTTAGTATGTGCAAAGGTAATATTAGTAGTTGAGCCAGACACTTTTGAGTTTCATCTCTGGGGACTTGGAAAACCATACATTTTTAGATTCAGCACGACACTAGCATCATATCCGTCCATGATACTTTCAGTTTCAGGATAGCTAATGGCCAACATATTAGAAAAATGGTGTCCAATTTAGTACTTTTTGCAGCTTTTTTAAATTTTCTCAACTATAGCTTTAGCACAAAAATTNTTATTGGCCCAATGTGGAAACAATACAATTAGGTACCCTTAACATATGAAAAAAGTTTCATATCTCTTATACACTATCTTCAAGTGCCCCAACAATGGCAAAGTGTTATGAAGAATGGTAAAATTTGAATTATTTTATATTTTTCTGAATGTACTAAAAATAAAAAAATTCAATCCTATACACAAATTTTTTACATTTTTATTAAACTTTGATTGCAATATGCTATTGTGTTGCTTTATAACATGTTCACATTTAACTCCTCTCTTTTAATAAGCACCAAATTACAGTTTAACATTCTTTCGGGTAATACTTTGTACTCATATTTTGTTTCAAAAGTTTTCATCCTGGAACCTGATTCATTTTTAGCCAGAATGTATTCGTCCTTCTCTATTGTCTGCATACTGCTTCAGAGGCTTGTAACTAATTTCACAGTCCTCTCAGTTGCCTGTGTGTGACAAGGCAATTTCAACAGGTTTGAAAGAGTTTCAGTTCAGCACCATTCTTGAACCTTTTGATTCCTTGTATCTCCAAACTCATTGTGATAGGAGGCTCCATTATTTCTTTCACACCACTCTCAAATCTTTGTTACAATCAATGAAATTGATATAAACTGCTGCTTCAAAATTTACTTTTGGAACCCTAACATGTCTTGCTTTCTTGTTTTGTAGCTGTTTTGCTGCTGACACTTGTCTCTTGCTGCTATTATGTGTCTAAAGGCAAGTTCTCTAATGTGCTTCCTATCATCTGTTAACATAGCAAGCAGTAAGTTTTCCTCATTAGCAAAAAAACTGTTTTTCTGGATCACAGTGTTGACAATTTTCTGAAAATCTGGCTCTAGATATCGGGAAGTTTTTATTAGAGTCCATAAATGCCTACTTCCATCAAAACAGTGTTGTTTAGTCTTTATCAGAAACCAAACAGGTACATAGAATTTCATGATATACTTGCACAGAGTAGAAAGTTTGGCAGAAGTACTCTCAGTTGAAATGTAGAGGCGCAAAGTCTAATAACAGTTGTTAACTACCTCGAATGATTAAGTAGCCCAGGTTTCTTCAAAGCAAATTCTGGAGAACAGCGACCACTTGAAACGATACACCACACTTCATGAATAATTTTTTGGCCGCTGATATGTCATCAAAATTAACAGTAGGCAGATAGATCTTCACACATTTTATGGGATTTCCCTAGGGGCAATGAAAATGAATTTGATCCCATAGTTTCTCCATCTAGATATTGCAACAAATGAGCCACTGTAGAGGGCGTTGAAGACTAACTTCCATTATTCTAATTACTCCATTCTCAGCACCAGTATTGACATTAATGCCATCACATCCAATGACCCAATATTATTGGTCTCTATTTGTTTGCTATTCAGGTACTTAGTTATTTCTGTCTTGTTGTTCAACAATGAACCTGTAGCAGGTGTAACACGGCCAATATAAACTAAATTGGGCTCTTGTTCTTCTTTTATTGTGCGATAACATAATTTATTTCCTATTTTCTCCTGAACTAAATAACTTTTTTTCTGCCCATTAAAGTATAGTCTTGTTAAACAAAAATTCTGATTTGGTGATGATAGCTCCTTTCTTAACTTCTCACGTTCCTGCCTTACTTTATTTCTGTCAACTACCCTAGAAGTATCAGCATCATGGAGGATGGCAAAGTCATTCAACAAAGTGCTGGCAACCACTGCAGCTGCCCGATCGAATACACTGCACCTGTCACATGCCATCGCCAAATTTGGGAGAGGTAAACACATTTTGGAAGTGCTGGTAGTATGTATTTCTTCCGAGACAGAATTATTTTCCTCACTGTTGTTTTTTTCATCAGACTCACAATGACACCACTCTCCAGTACAAGCTTCATTTGAAGTTGACTTTGGTTGTTTTTGTAAATTTCTTACTGTAATTTCTTAATGTCTGATATGCTCCAGGATTTTCTTTGTTTTCTTGTAGTTCATGCCAGCAATGACCATTAGTTTTTCATTTTTTTGGTCAGTTAAAAATTCCCTTTCATCAATGGGTACCTCCTTGTCTTTTTCACATCTGCAAGTCATGTAATCAGTGCACTTGAAGAAACCAACATCAAACAGTTTGCCTTTTGCTTCTGCAACAAAAGATTCAATGTTCTTAATATATGTTGGATCACTTTGACAGCCTTTGAATGACTTGAGAATGTTTCTGGAACCTCTCCAAGAATAGACATTGTCTTTATTACATAGCAAGTTTCAATAAAAAGAGATGAGAAAACATTGTGCTGCCAGTGTTTCTATAAAAATGAAAAACATAACTGCTTCCCATTCAGTCTGAAAATTTAAGCATTTCCTCTCAGAACAAGACAGAACTGATACATTTGATTTGAAACGAATGGCAATTTAATATATAAGTGCTGTATGTTACTTGTGAAGAAAAGTGCTTTAAAAGCACTAGAGAACTAGCAAAATAATTACCTCAATTGACATATTTTCAGGAGAAGGTGGATATTCCAACTTTAATTTCATGTGCATCATTCTCTTCTGTGTGGATTTATAAAAATAATTATAAGCTATGTTGACGCTGACATTTATGTGATCATGCTGTTTGCTATACAAGAAGAATTAAAGAATTACCAGAGAGTTATTTCTGAAATGTGGATCAAGTAACCAGGTGAAGCACTATAACATGAGCCATATGCATGAATGACTAGGTCAGCCAGTATTCAGAGCTCTTCCTGGAATGCATTTGTTTATTTGGTGCGATGCAGTAAGTGCTTTTGCTGGCAAGTAAAAGTTTTCATCCTACATAATACTGAATACAGGGATTCTTTAAGTATTCTTAGTACCGCAGCTGATGTACCTGATGAAACAATGAAACTGCTTGATACATTTATTTATCAGTTTTTCTATGGAAAGCAAAAGTTTGACATTAATGAATTAAGTTATACATTTTTTTCCCTGCTAAATTGGGGTCAGTGGAATCACATAACCTGCCACCATGTAGCAAAATGCTGTACAAACATATAAGAAGAGCAAACTACCGGGCTCTCATTTTAAAAAAAAATGTTGTCAGACTGAACCAGATATTAAGGCCCCAGAACAACAAGGTTGAATTTCTGGAACAGACAATGATGGACGAGCTTGTCTGAAAGTACAGTGGATGGACTGTCCTTCTGCTCCTGAAGCTGTTTTGAAACTAATGATGTGTTCTTGCCCAAAGAATCAGTGTATTTATACCAATATCAGATGTAAAGACATCTGCAAAATACAGAAATGTTCAAACTATGTAAAAGTCAGTGCTTTTGACACACATATATTTACCAATGGTGGTAGTATTGAAGATGAGAACTGATATTTTAAACTGTTTTATACATTTAACATTCATTTATATCATATATATGTATGCTTTATCAATACACATTATTTTAAATGTAAATAATACAATTTTATCAATATATTTTAAGTGTAAATAAGAAACATTTAAATTTAAAAGAACACCATTTTTTATTTACATCCTACATTTCGGTTGATCCTACAAAAAATATTAATATACATAATTTGTGTAAAATTTTATGATCTACAATATTAAATAATTCATTTTTTCAATAGGAAGAACCGTTTAAGGGATAACTATAAAAATAGCTAAAGT